>JASDQU010228990.1:997-16972 GCA_032191745.1 Picea mariana | reverse complement strand
CATCTGTTCACCAACTTTATCACATCTGTTCTCATACCTAGCCAATAGTACAAGATTCTCAACTATGCAAATGTTTTATCATGGACAAAATGCCCAGCCAATCCTCCACTATGCTTCTCCTTCAGAAGATTGTCCCTCATTGAGCATCTTGGTATGCACAATTGATTTCCTCTAAACAACAATCCTTCCTGAACCATATACTCTATCCACTGACTTCTATCTCTCAGTACAGGGCTTGTACATGCTTTGTAGGCCTCCTTGAAATCTTTATCATCACAATACATATCCTTAAGGTGTTCAAACCCCAAGGTATTCACCTGAATTCCTGCATAATTAAACATCTCTTGCTTAACACATCGGTAACCTTGTTAGTATTCCCATAAATATGTTTTATCAAAAAAGTAAAATTTTGCATAAAGTCAACCCATTTTGCATGTCTCTGATTCATTTTTTCTTGTCGGGTTATGAATTGTAAAGATTGGTTATCGTTGTACAAGAAAAAATCTTGCGGGACAAGATAATGCCTCCATTTCTTCAATGCTTGAATTATGGCATAGAAATCCTTGTGATATGTGAAGTATTTCCTCTTAGTCTCATTCAGCTTCTCGCTGAAATAGGCAACAGGTCGATTGTCCTGACTCATAACTTCTCCTATTGCAACTCCACTTGCATCACATCTTACCTGGAATGTCTTTTCGAAATTTGGCAAGACCAGAATTGGTCATTCTGTTATCCTCTTCTTCAGTATATTCAACCTATTTTAAGCCTCCTCTATCCATTTAAAGGACTTGTGCCTCTTCTTTACTTTATCCATCATTGGCACACAAATTCCACTGAAGTCTCTAATGAACTTTCTGTAGAAACTTGCTAAACCATGAAAGCTCCTTACCTCAAACATGCTTTTTGGTGACGGCCATTCTCTAATCTCTTTCACCTTATCTGGATCCATCTTCAGTTCATTTGAAGAGATCACAAAAACCAAATAAATGAGTTCTGTCTTCATAAAATAGGACTTCTTCAAATTGATCAGCATCTTCTCCTGCTGTAGCCTTCTCATTACTAGCATTAGGTGCCTCAAATGCTCCTTGTTAGTCCTACTAAAGACCAATATATCGCCCAGATACACAACCATGAACTTGCCAATGAAATATTTTAGAATTTCATTCATCAGCCTCATAAAAGTGCTCGGGGCATTCATTAAGCCAAATGGCATAACTAGCCCCTCATACAGGCCTTCATTCGTCTCAAAGGTTGTTTTCCATTCATCGCCTTCTCTCATCCTGATCTGGTGATATCGACTTTTCAGGTCTATCTTGGAAAAGAAATTTTCTCCACTTAAGCAATCCATTCAATCATCCATTCTTGGTAACGAGAATCTGTACCTAATGGTGATCTTATTGATGGCTCTTGATTCTGTGCACATTCTCCATCCTCCATCTTTCTTTGGGCTTAACACAGTTGGTACTCCGCATGGGCTCAAACTTTCTCTGACTAAACCCTTATCTAGCAACTCTTGTACTTGGTACCTCACCTCCTTGTTTTCTCGAGGTGTTAATCTGTATGCTAACTTGTTCGGAAGGCTTGCTACTGGTATCAAGTTGATATGATGATTGATACTCCTAATGGGTGGTAATGAGTTTTGCAGCTCATCCATCGCTATATCAGCAAAATTATCCAGTAGCTCTTGAACTTATTCAAGAAAATCATCCATTGATGTAATCATAAGGATGACTTTGGGCTTCCTCACCATAGTGAATTGCATCTCCTCTTTTTCCTTGACTTCTTTCATGAGTTCCTTCCTGCTCATGAGAAGTATGCTTCTGTTGGTTTCCTCTTTCTCTCTCTTCTCCTCCATTGGCAACAACATATGCATTCTACCATTCTTCTCCAATGTATATGTATTCTTCCTTCCATCATGAATGATAGTTCTATCAAACTTCCATGGTCTTCCCAGCAAAATATGGCATATGTCCATGGGAATTACATCACATAGGATTTCATCTTTATATCCTCCTATTTTAATCTCAACCAAGCATTGTTTAGCAATCGTTAGCTAGTGTCCTTTTTGTAGCCATGAGACTTTGTATGGCCTTGGATGTGAAATTGTCTTTAGCTCCAATTTATCCACCATCTCTGTGGATACTAGGTCATCAGTACTCCCACTTTCAATGATCACCTTGCACACTTTATCCTTAGTCTTGCAAGTTGTCCTGAAGAGACTGTTCCTCTACACTGGCTTCTCAATTTCTGCCTCTGGTTTTAAGAGAACTTTTCTCAACATCAGGGATGCTCCATCCTCTACTCCCTTTGCCTCAACGTCTCTTTGTTGTGCTTCTAAAATGTGGGCTTCTCCTCCTTCCTTATTCTTCTCAGGACATTCCCAAGACATGTGCCCTATCTTTCCATAGTTATATCACTTTACTCCTCCTCTACCTCTTCCTCTAGAAGAGTTTCTTCCACCATTCTATCATCCTCATGAACTTCCTCCTCATTCCGAGTGATTGTGTGGTTTCTCGGCCTCTTCCTTAGACTGATGTGTTCTGTCACGGTCAAATCCCTTAGTTTTATTGGGATCGAACTCTTACCTCTTCCTCGTTGGTTCTGTTTTCTAGCCAGCTTCTCCTCTGCCTTTAGTTCAAACTGATAATCATCTTCCATAGTCCTTACTGACACCATGCTAAGCTCGTCCTAGATCTCATATCTCAAGCCATTTATATATCTGGAAACTCTTTCTTCATCTTTCTCCCTTTGTCGAGTTCTGATGTTCAACCAGTAGAACTCCTCAGTGTACTCCTTGATTGTCATCCCTTTCTGTCTCAGGTTATGTAGCTTCCTGAACTGATTGATCTGGTAGTCTTTGGGTATGAACTTAGCCTTTGGTTTGGCTACCATCCTGTCCCAACTCTTTATCCTCTATTTTCCTTTACTTTTCCTCTCAGCCTGTAGTTTGTCCCACCACAATGTTGCATGCCCTTTTAACCTGGTGACTGCCTGCTTCACTTTCTTCTCCTCATCGACATCTTCATATTCGAAGTGTTTTTCCATGGACCTTATCCAGTCCAACAATTCTTCAGCATCTAGCTTTCCCTCATACATGGGGACCTCTATCTTAGCTCTGCCTCCCAATCTGGCAACTGCTCTCAACAAATGTTCTTCTGCAGCATCCTCTCCTATAGCTTCTTCAACCTTAGCCTATTCACTTTATGCATCACTGACATCCCCAACGTCAAGTGCTCTTCTCTATGTTGCTTCCATTACTTCCATTCGGGCGCAAAACTCTCACATCTCCCTTTCTACAGCACGGTTGGCTAATGGTGGATCTCGTCTTCTTGGCGGCATTGTGTTGACTGTCTGTCACACACAGAGTACAACTCTGAGTTTTCTATCTCCTTCTTTTTCCTCCTTCGCCTGAAATCTACAGATGAAAAATGCACTCTGATACCACCTCATGCAGACCCCCTACCTCAGCAGGGTCCACTGACCTCCTGGTCTCTGGATCATTCTTCTTTTGAGCTGAATTAGCTCTTCAAGCTCTTGCTAGAACCCTTCAGACAAATCCACAGGTCCCCCTGTTCTCCTCTAGCACAAGCCTTCAACAGAATCTATGCATGCGCCCTTTTTCCTTGGCGCTCCTCTCTATTCGGACTCCACACACCTTTCGAGTTTTTTGGGGTTTCACGAGTCGGGACTCCCAATATCCAAGCTCCTAGCCTCTCGAGTACTCGGTACCCGGAATGCCAAAATGATGACCCATGATAATATTCCACTGGATTTTCATGATTCAGGGAATCATGAAGAGAGCGTTCTCCCTTCAGTACTTTGTCTTTCGAAATCCCAGTTCACGAGATGCCAAACTGGCTTGGCGTTCACTCTTTAGGGGTTTCATGATTCAGGGAATCATAATGCAAAGGTATTTCCTTTCCCCTTTCGAACCTCCGGTGGCTGAAATGTCGAAATGGAAAAATGTCGAAACGCCGAAATGCTTTGGTGTTCAATCAATGGCTCACAATAATCTCTATGATTGACAACTCACGTCGAATCGCAATTTTTCTATTTCACGATTCAGGGTTCTGAAGGACAAGAGGCCTCTATCCTTCCACCTCTCGGTACCCGAAGTCCCGAAATGAATGTTGAGAAACTCTCGCCACTAACCTCCTCACAATTCTACCTGATCTGACAGTCTGCAGGGTTTTGGTGTTCCCCCTTGAGGGTTCTCCACTATCCATTCAGATTTTCTGAACTCTCCTATTGGATCTATGTAGGGCTAAAGTCTGTGCTCCTTCCTTCAATTGGACAACCTGCGGGGGTTTCCACCTCAATCCAACGCTCGACAACATTCTTCCTCCTGAGATTTTACTCGTTTTTGACTTAGGGGATTCCTAAGTCTGCGAAAACTTGGTCTTTTCTCCTTCCAAGGAATGGGTTCTTGGATCCCAATAACGCTTTCTGAAACATTTTTCCTCCCGATATTTTTCTGGTTTAGACTCCGGCTCCCATGCACTCCTTGTGTCTGAGGGAGTTCGATTGCTTAGATTCACAGTGTTTTCTCTCTGGATCGATGCACACCTTGCAGAGCTCCCAGTGAAGAGAAAAAAATTCCACAACATTCCTCCCTAGCTCGATGCACACCTTGTAGAGCTTCAAATGAAGAGAAAGAATTGAAACTGTCAAAATCTCACAATTCCATTTACTTGTTTATAAAACAGAAAATAATAGGAAAATACACACAGTCCAAGCTAAACACATTTGGATCAATTCTCCATTCTGTTATATTCACAGGTTCCCAATGGCTACAGATTACATTCAAAATTACAGTAACTCAAAAGCATTTTTTTTCCGGCTACTCACAGTTCTCTCTTACAACTCACTTTTCTCTTGTCTCTCCAGCTCTCTTCAAACTCAGTGTCAACTTCTANAGGAGCACTTTTCTCTTGTCTCTCCAGCTCTCTTCAAACTCAGTGTCAACTTCTACATAACTCAAAGATGTTTCTAGGGTTTCCCCTGGATACTTGCCTACTCTAAAATTCATTCTACACTATCTAAGTCCAGTCGCATTCCAGAGTCGAAGTGGAAACTCCTGCTCTGTTTACAATTTCAAAAACTTGCTTCACAGGGTCAAATTCGGCACCGGTTCAAGCATGCCTCAAAAAGTAAATTATGGCACTGAGTGGAGGTGGATCCTGAAATCTTTTGTAGGCACCCACGTCGAAGTTCTAGAATAACTCACACGTGTTGAATGTTCCCTCCTCTATGCGCTTGACACGATGCTCTTGCATCATAGGAAACTCTTGCTCTGTTTACAATTTCAAAAACTTGCTTCACAGGGTAAAATTTGGCACCGGTTCAAGCGTGCCACAAAAAGTGAATTATGGCGCTAAGTGGAGGCGAATCCCAAAATCCATTGTATCCGCCCAGGTTGAAGTTATGGAAGAACTCGCACGTTTTGAATGTTCCCACCTCTATGCACTTGACATGATGCTCCTGCATCACTTTTGTTCTGCCAGTATTTTGTAGCATGTCAATATTGAAGTCTCCTACAAGTACAATGGGTCCGTTTAGATGGAAATGGCCCAATGCATTGGAAATAACATGCAATATGTTGGAGAATGCTACATGGGGAGAAACATACAAATTTAGTATTGCAACTTCTGTTTCATGGGAAAACAAATTTGCAAGCACGAGTTCAACATTCTTTTCTTCGATATGTATATGGTCCAAAATTGGTACATGTTTTTTCACCAGTATCATCACCCCATGTGTAATGTAACTTGATATGAAATTGTGATTTGGGAATTGTTTGTTCTGTATGCATAATGTCATGTGTGTTTCCTACAAGCACAAAATATCAGATTGCATTATATCATAGTCATTCAGTATATCATCCATGTGTGCATTTAATCTGCGTGTGTTAAGAGAGAGAATTGATACAAATAAATTTGTTTGTATGGATTGGTAATCATAATGCAGTTGCGATTTTGCGGTGGTCCAGAGTCGTTCTATTCCAATATCAAATTTATGTTTCACTTTGAAGTTATCTTTTGCGAGAGGAATTAGTAAATACAAGGAGTCTATGCTTTTGACACGGGACAGTGTTGTGTATACAATTCAATGTATATGAATTCCAGCAAGCTGAAATGCAACATTATCAAGTGTTATTCCTTGTGATCTATGGACTGTACATGCACATGCAAGTTTAATTGAAAACTATTTTCGAATCTTCGGTCGACCTGCCTTTTCTGATGTCGATACTCGCTTTGATATTCGCAAAATAGGTGTCCAATCGCTTCCAGTGTTTAAACTATTAAGACAACTTGCTTGATTGTCGCTTGCCTATATGCGGTTCATGGAACTTAATCCAAAGGACATCCACTTTTTCCGTCTTCGTATAGCCTTTGAGTATTCCATCTGCACCTTTTACCAAGCCATCTTGTGAATCATAGTTGTAGGCATCTATTTCAACCAACATTTCTAATTTTAGGACAAGCTGCAAAGGTAAAGTGAATGAATGTTCATGACGTGGCACATTTCCATGGTTGCCTTCTTCCAGGTCAATCAAATTGATGATGATATCATTTCCATGCATGAGCTACAACATGTGGCTATTATTCTTTGCAACATCCTTATTTCTGTAGAAAAGGTAAGGGAACGTTGGGTCTGTTGGTGCAGTCCGTAAGAACCTCAAAATGATGTAGGTCAAGTCATCATATGTTTGGTTGTTTGTGTGAATTCTATTCAAAATTGCAATGCATGTTTCATTTGTCTAGCGCATTGTAGTATGCAACTCAAATCATTTAATATTGTCTCTCCAGAATTCATGGGTGACTGTTTCCATGTTAACGGTAGGTTGTTCAAATATCAAAGAATCTTGGATGGGTTGTGCCTAGTAAATATCCCCATAGAATATCATGTCAATGTTTCCAAAGTATTTCGTCTGCACATGTTTTATGCTTCTTAGTTGGCTATCAATGGAATACATGAACCGACTCCCAATCAAATATGATTCATCTATAAATACAAGTTGGAGTTCCTCATAAATCTTAGATAATTTATCCAACATTTCCTTGCTAAGTGGAAGAAATTGTGACTTGTTAAAAGGCATTAAAAATGCAGAGTGGACTGTTGTTCCACCAGCATTGTATGCAATGTTTCCTGTGTATGAAACTATTAGGCCCTTTGGTTTCATAGGATCAGAGGAATTTTTTGAATCATAGATTCGTATAAGCATTTGGAACAATGCTTTTACTGTGAATGTCTTGCATGTTTATGCTCCGCTTGTAAGGAACATGTGTACATGACTGTTGATGTTCAAGAGTTTTTTAAGAGAAATGTCCTTTAGAACTGTTTATTGTTCATGATTCAACAGACGTATTATTCTATGGTATTCATTATTTTCAATTAGTAAAGGATGTTTTGTAACTTGAAAACCAAGATTGATATGTTTTTCACTTCCATCCACTAGAGGACGAGGCAAATCCACTCGTAAGTCATAGGACTCGGAAGGAGTTGTGTTTTTTTTTGGGTTTTTGAATGTCTCATCATGATCACCAAGTTTTTCTAGGTCATTAAGTGCAATTTCTAGACCACCCCATGTTGGATTAACATTATAGGTAAATCTAGCTTCATTGATGTGCACTATACTCTCAGACGCAACATACGTAGCCTCCCATGTAGAGAAGTTATGTATCAATGTGTCTTCATTTTCATCGAATGGAACGTACAACAACAATTTTTCTCTACAATAGCTTTCATAGTCACAATGTTTATTGCATTTTACAAACTGTATCAAAGAGGGTTTTTTTCTTTTTGATATGGGTGCACCATTTTTTTTGTAATGTGATACGAATTATGCTAGGAAAATATGCCTAATAGGAGATGGAGGTTGGACATAATAATCAATAATAGAGAGACATACCACGTCCTATGAATTGTCAGGCTCTTGTTGCAGCAAAATCGGTGGTTTAAGCACAAATGTGCATTTTTGAAGTGGAGATGTGTTTATGAAGACACATTTTCTTGAACTACAAGTGAGGGGCAAGGAAAGTGCAATGTGAACTTCTTGTTGAGAAGACATTTGTTGAAGATTAAGTAATGTATTTCCAAGTGTGTGTATCATTTGTATGTCATCAATATGACTTCTTTCATGTTCTTTGTGTATTTTTTTGAATTCACTTGTCATAGATTTGTCAATCTTTGTCATATACAAGGTATAGTATGATGTTACAACATATGCATTCAGCACATACTGTGCATCTGTATTTGATTTCCACATAACTAGCATGTCCTTGGAGAAACTGTTGTTCCAAATATGGGAGAGTTTTCATTTAAGAAAAAATGTTGGTTTCCTAAGCGTACATTGTATGGCTTGGATGTACTCATCTTCTGATAGATTTCTCTGTGTAAAGAAGGCATCAAAGGTCATCATTTCATCAAATACTCCTAGTTCTAGAAATGAGAACAAGGATTTAGATTTCTCAACAACAACATTGTCTTCTAAACTAAATGGTTATATGATTCTTGTAGCTCTCATTGGCGGCACGGGAAAGTTGTATCTACAATGCGGGTTTTTTCATTTTCTACAACTTCTGGTATGGTAATGTCTATGGAATTTCGCAAGTTTTTGATCCAAATGATCTATGTTGCATGTTATGGATCTATCCACAAATTGTTAGATCTATGAATTGTTATCAGCTCCATAGACGGGTGCACCCTCTATCCACAACAGTGCGTGGTCATGTTCATTTCCCCCATTCTGGAATTCAGTCACAAAAACATAGTCTGATATTTTTTTGAAAAACGTTTCATCATGGAATATCAATTGTCTCAAAGCATTTATTCTATGTCTATAGTAGCGAGTACATGTCACCAAGTATTTTCTTATGAGGTAGTCAATGTCGTTATTTTCCAGTGTATCGGTTTCTTTTTTATGTTTCCTTTTCCTATGCAAGTCATATATGACAGCCACCAATGGATCCCAGCAATGCTCTGAACTTGTAAATGTGACGAAAAATGTTGGCGGGCCCAATTGCCGGATCATTGTAAAAATAATTTTTTTGTTTTGTTGCAAATAATCAGGAGAGGTGTGGATGTTCTTGAAATCTATGTATCCAATATCAGATTTCATAATTTTTTCTAGGTTTACTTTGTACTTCACATCCTTGGCCAACAACTTTCTTCCTTGTAACTGGCCTTTTCTTATTCAGACCCACATGCACAACAAAAATTTCTCTATTATTCTGCGCATTGTTTTGAAAAACAAATTTGTTATGTGACAGGAGAAGTAACCGCTTGAATGTAGCAGCTCCCATCGAACTATTTTATGATAACTGAATCATTCTGTAATATTAGTGGCACATGGATATCCATAGAAGAGTGTTGGAAAATTCATTTCCTCAGTGAATTTTTCCTTGAATATTCCAATTGGACGCTGCCCCTCGACAGGTGCAATTTCAACAATTTTGTCTTGCAAGTCACGAATGCACTGTGAATAAGTGAATCCATGCACAAATGTTTCAGCAGGTGTTTTATTCTCTGATTCATCACTTGTATCAAAATCACTAGGATTTTCGAGAGTGTCTGTAGAGTTTCCATGTTCTTCTGCAAGAACATTGTTCCAGTTGCCATTTATACGAATGTTCTCTGATTTGTACAGGGCCCTAGAACATAATTTCTTTCATGCTTTCATAACATCATGCACACACACTTTGCCTATCTAATAGGCATTTTTGTATCGCAAGTGTATTTTCATAGCCACATCGATTGTAATTGTATTGTTAATGAATTGTGGCAACGATTTTTGCACATCTAGTTGAACATGCACATTAATAATTGATCATATTAAGCCCATCTGGGGTTGTTTATATCCCCAAGGTCTGATTTGAGAAAATGTAATTCGCAGAGACACAAGCCTCTCCTCAAGTTATGTAAGTGCACATACATATGCTAGTGGTGTATTACATCTTATTCAGTCAAGGGTTGCAAACTATGGTATTTTTCCATTTTCAAGCGATCGTTTGCATGGAAGACAAACTTTCCCATTAGAAAATGGTTTATCATGTGCTGCCAAGAAAAGGTATTCTGCTTGCAAATCAGGTGTGAAAGACTTACTGTTTTTTGAAAAATTCAATTTTTCACAAATTATACATGAAATGGAAGGAGTGTCTTTCATTTGTTTCATGTAGGTCTGTTTTGCATTTTTCTTTCGCAGGGAAGTATGGGTAGAAATTGTTTCCTGGTTTTCATTGCTACTACTGCATGGTGTTTCTTGTAGACCATGAACTGGCACATTTTCATGACCATTCTGGGATATGCGATCGCACAGGTTTATGTTTTATTCTACATGAACAAATTTATTTGCATTGTGATATGTGAGTTTCTCTCTAAAAGGAAGTGTAGGAATGTATTTTTTTCTCTGGTGCATGACCTTTTTCAAGTTATGGTAGCTTAATGTACGTTTCTTTCCCAAGGGTAGGATGAGCTACTGGAAAATGGGATGAATTTCACTCTCACCCAGCTTCTGAGAAACTAGTTTACGTTTATTGTTCAAGGTCTCTATGGCCTTATCACAAGTCGGATGAATTTGACGAATATTTTTTTTCAAATTTTGATAACTTTACATTTTTTGTTTAAGCCCTCTATGGCCTCATCACAATTGTCATGAATTTTATGAATTTTTTTTTGGTTCAAGCCATGTCTACCCATATCGCAACCAGGAGGAGTTTCATTTTCACTAAAAAACATTCCACACCTATGCGGATTCGATGTCGTTTGGGTGGCATGGACAGTCAACCCTGAACTACCGATATGCCCAAGCAAAGGTTCATAATGAATATGTGGTGTATATGTTTTCAATGAGAGGATGTCAATTGTTCGATCATAATTTGAATCAGTAACCCAGGAATGGACAGTGCCCTCTAGAAAGGGCGACCACACCTATATATTCACCTGGAATATCATAGACAACCATTGCAAACAGAATCTGCAACCCTCCATATTCCATTTTTCATATGGAAGCACCATGTTCACAAGGTATTCCTTCCAACTTCCAACTGTCGGCATATTTTCTATGAGATATGGGATAAAGGTGTTGATGAAAGCACCTAAAATCCTATTGGTTGCCGCCTATAATCACATTGCAAAAGGATTGTATAGTGTAAATCCACAACAACTGAACATCGAACTCTACTACCACCAAACAACAAATTGCATTGAACAAACTATCTCCATAGCTAGAGACAACATTGGTTGCCAGCTGTAAACCATGGCAATCTATGCCATGCAAAATTTGTTTCCAATGCAATTGAAGGTCTTTGCAAATAATGGACAAGTAAATATGAGGACCTTCTATATTGCATATGGACATTTTTCTATACAACAGTGGTTCATAATGGCCACTGATGGCATTGGCATGATGGAACAAGATGCAATATGGATTGTCAGATGCAGTTTTGTTGAATAATAGATATCTTGTTTTTCTTGTCAATGACCATATGCCAAATAATATATTCATCCAGTTAGACAACCACTGTATAGAAAATGTATCTCCCCAAAGTACCCTCTCATGTGCAGGTAGAACTGGATATGCAGACAACTGCATCCTTGAAAAATACATAGCGACATCATGTATTTCATGCAACTTCTGAAGAAAATCATATTCCATCTCGTACTCATATGACTGCAAAGCCTCAGCATCGCCATTTTTAAAATATGTCAAGAAATAATCTATCAATCCATTACGCATCTCAGTTGGTGAATAGTGGAAATGCAATAGAACCTGGAATGTATTGAAAAGGAAATCCACAATAGTATATGAGAATGCATTCGATCTAAAAATACCATTGCTATGAAAAGACATGTCAATGTTGTCATGTATAATGGAATGCGTATCTATTTCAAATGACTCAACATATATTACTTATTTCATCTCTTCAACTGTCATTTTCAAGCTATTTGCTACATAATTTCAGTTTCTATGAAAACAAAGAAAAGTAGGGGAGACAAATAAGAGGTAGAAAAACAAAAAAGGAAAGAAAAATGGGGTACCAATGCCCATATGTATCTTTCAACCTTATTCTTCTCAACTTGAATCCACCCTAGTCCCCATAGCAGATGATAAGAAAACAGATCGACATTGGAAATTGAACCAAATAGGAGAAAGAACGCAAATAAATAAAACCATAACTTTACTCAGCAGAAAGAGAATAGGTAGATGCAGTTTTCTGACCCATAGAATAAAAGCATACCCCGTGTTTACACCGTACCCGATGGTTCCCTCTTCTGGTAGCTCCCAATTATTTTTTGTAAAGCTCTCTGCATTGCAATTTTTGGAAAATCTATGGATGTGACAACCCACATATGAGGACGCATGGTTTCCAAGAACATAAACCAAGAGAACAGAAAAAGATGGTATGCAACATAATTTTGAGGTAGGGACTCCCAACATTGAAAAACAACAACAACGGGGAAACTTACCCATCAACAAAGGATGACAAGAGCTCAACCCCAAAAACTGCAAACCGCAAGAACAGGTCCAACAACTTGCAAAGTTGAAGAACAAAAAACAGTGAAAAACCACGAAGAGCTCAAATTGCATGTGCAGGACCTCAACTTTGCAAAGTTGAATAAAATAAGAACCAGAATCATGGAACGATGCAGCGAACAAGGATCGACCAGTCCAACAATGATGTCTACCATGAACAAAACTATGTCGCAATGCATCTATACAATAAACATTTAAGAATGATAGAGCTGTTAGGTAAACATTTAAGACTGTCAAGACCATCGAAGGGCATAGGCCTGTGCAATAATTTAAGAAAACATGCAGCATGGCAGGCCTGTTCTCTCGAAGCACGCAACAATAAAGAAAAAATCACACATAGTAATTTCATATAGAATGTGTTCTACCCAGCATAAAATGCTAAGGGAAACATTCGAACTAATGCTAGCATTAATCCACCTTCAACTAATGCATAATAAAATATGTGATTCAAAAATAACATATACTACCAAATGCTTTGAATATGTCAACATATTTCACATTGGGAATAGTGAAGGCGACAATAAGACCTCCAATCCGTTGTCCAATCAGATCTTGACAAACATGATACTTTTTATTATATAAAATCGATGTTTCCACTTCCCTTGTTCCAACAATAGACAATATGGAAATATTTCTGGTCAATGCACAATCTAATACCAGATCAACGATTTATCGATCGCTATAGTTCCTCTATGCCAGCAAAGACTAATAAAATAAAAAATTTTGAATAAAAAATATCTTATATAATTATTACATTTTATATTTTATATAATTTAAGTAGCTGTATTCAATGTTGGGTTTATTAAAAAAATTATTCATGTTAATAATCGGAAGTATCCTTAAAACTTTTTTATATAATTTATATAATTTAAAATAATCACAAATTTTACAATAATAATAAAATCTATTTTTTAATAATTTATTTATAAATGATTATTAAAAAATAACAATCATATTTTCAAAACATTTATTTTAAAATAATAAAATTAAAAAAATAAAAGTAATTTACTATATAAATACATAAACAACATGATCTCCAAAAGTTTCTTTAAATATATTGAAACTCAACCACTCAACTTTAAGTCTCAATAGATGAAGATTGAATTGTCTAATTTTTTTACTTTTTAACATAAAAAGTTTCTTTAAATATATTGAAACTCAACCACTCAACTTTAAGTCTCAATAGATGAAGATTGAATTGTCTAATTTTTTTACTTTTTAACATAATGAGGTATTGACTAATTTTAATAATATATGAATCAAAAAGTAAAACTCTTATACTACTCTGATAAAGATAAATAATTACTACATTATAGCATTTAATCTATTTACCTCAAATGAATTGCATGTTATCACAGTCCTATTTTCGGCGGTGCATTCCAATTAGGATGTGAAAGTGTATATTTATTAGTATTGCCAGTGCTATCATATTAGCATTTCTATGTGAGAAAGTATATGTTTTTTTAAGAAGACATCCAATTATTTTTTCAACACAAAAACTTTGGATTGAAAAATAAATGTTTATGCTTTTTTTTATTTCCTTTTTCATCATGGAAGCTTTAGATGGGAAAAGTATGATTTTTCCTAATTTTCGTCAAAACTAAAATAGTTATGGAAAAGTATATGTTTGGATATGGTAGCTTGTGTGTTTTTTTTCCATTTTTTTATTTAAAACTAAAACTCCAAATATTTTATGAGTCTTTGTCTTTTAGGGGAACTTGGAAAAGAACATAGAGGGGTTCTTTAAAGGAAGGATAAACCCCACCCAAGGTATAAATTTGCGGGGAACTCCTACTCATCAAGTAAATTTTTTATGATGGATTTCTTTTTAAAATTGCACTTTACATTTTATATTTATGTTTGTTTGTCATTTAAATATGATGTATTATATGCGCTTTTGTTATTTTTTGTTGTGAACATAAGAAAAACATTTTTTGTGAATGGGGAGATGTCGAGAGGGCACATCCAACCCTTGAAGAACATCCAAAACCTATTAGCAACGAAAATTAATAAAAACAAGTATTGTAGAGCTTGTTTCTATTAGCAATGTCAAGAACCTAAATATACTTGGCATGCCATGTTTTTGTTATAACAACAATTCTTTAATACATCTGTATAGGTACATGCCCAAAAATATAAATGTACTCTTGCCAATGGTCAAAACAATCAAGAATGGGACACAATGGCTAGATTTCAAATCACCAGGTAGTATCACATGCGGTCTACTATCTTCACCATCAATGTCTGATTTTTGTGTGGAAAATCTCCCAAAGTAGGGCATGTATTTCTAGGAAAAATCCATTTAAAACCTTCAACAGTTAGGAGAAGTTCTCTTGTATTACCCTTTAATGGTGGCTTGTTTTACCTTCAGGGTTCAATATCCTCTACTACCAACCCTAAAGAAAATACATAAAACTCTCAAAATCAAACAAAAAATCCCTATTTCACCTAGACAAACAAGAAAAGTCACTTCTGTTAATTTCTATTGGAAAACATAAAAACCTTCAATCTGAGTACTCTTTCCCCAAAGGTTGATATTTTATATAGCATACCGATGACAAATGGTTGTGGGTGTGCCACTTGAATCTAAACCTTGAAGCTTTAAAATTCAAGGTTCAGTGTGCAAAGTCTTGGATTGCAATCTGCATGATGTGATTCTCAACCTTTAAGCTTCAACCTTAAGCGTGCATGGTGTAGATTGCAATTTGAATTATGTGAGTTGCAATGGAGATAGGTTTTTTCTAAGACGACCAAAGACCCATTTGGGCATAGTGTGTGCATATCTCATAGTCTCATCTCAAGGTCTCAGGAGCATAGTCTATGTTTATCTCAGGAGTCATAATTTCATCATAGTGTGTGAGCACTGTGGGTGTGGTATATACTTATGTTAGAGGCTTATCTTAGAAAATAAGAGTGTCAGCTAATGGCATTGTTAGCTTGTTTTATTTTTTATTTTCTATAGTTTTATTTGGAAATACTTAAAATTTGTATCTCAGATATCAAAGACATGTATCAATATATAAGACATATATCCTTAAAATATATAAAAAAATTAGATATGGGTAAGGGTGAGTGAAAGCTAATGATGGTCTCTCATTATGTGTTAGTGGCAATGCAAAGATGGAAAAACATCAATCTGTTAACTTCAACGGATTATTCAAGGTACTTTTATAGTGATTTTGAATATGGTGTAAGAATATGAAACGTAGGAAATTGAATTAGTTTTCCGAATATACAACTTTTATTCATAGAAAGTGTGAATAACTATGTCAAATTTGTTTTTTTTCAACATCGGTATGTTATTTTTCCAACAAAATACAAGGTATATGATTTTGTTCATGCAGGTGTTGAGTACCTTAACATTGGAGTTTCATTCCAAAAACTTGTATACTTGTAGAGAACATGGTGTTCTACTGTAATGTATTTTTTGGAAATTTATA
>JASDQU010228988.1:0-16257 GCA_032191745.1 Picea mariana | reverse complement strand
AGTTACACCCTTCACACTCATGAATGGATATCATTATAAATTGGACCTAGATGATGTATTAAGATAATGTACTTTGGAACATGAGATAGATTTAATAATTGAAGAAGCACATGATGGCCCAATAGAAGGACACTTTCATGTAGATACCACAACAAGGAAGATTTTATAAGTAGGGTTCTGGTGGCACAAATTACATAAACATTGTCGATCCAAAATTAATAAATGTGATAAGTTACAAAGAATGGGTTGACCATTATGGAAAGATTATATTCCACTAAATTTAGTCAATCTCATCCTTGCTTTCGAAATTTTGTCTATTAAATTTTTTGGACCCTTTTCAAAGATAGAAAAATTAACTAGAGCTAGATATATAATCATTGCAATCAAATATATCACCCAATGGCTAGAAGCATAGACAGTTGACACATGCACACAAGAAGTGGTAACAAAATTCATATATGAAAACATCACTCATAGATTTGGGTCTCCTCTTGATAAGAGATCAAGGTATACATTTTTTCAATGGTACTATAAAAATACTAATGGTGGAGTGTAATCAACCACAAGAAGACATCACCATCTCACCCCTGATCAAATGGGGAAGTTGAATCATTCAACAAGAATTTGCATAAGGGATTGACAAAAATATATGGTTTCGATGGAGATGATTAGGATGAAAAAGTACCAACTCTTCTATGGGAATAATTCTCTTCTTATAAATGGTTGACTTGTAAAACCCATTTCAAACTCATCTATGGCCAAGAGGTTGTAGTCCCATTTCACTTTTACGATCTCAGTATGGAAAATAAATAAAGGATTCACCAACTAAATAATCTTGAATAACAATGACTAACCACACTCCATCACTAGGAAGTGAAGAAGAAGCAAAACAAATCATGGCACAATCAACACTTAAGAAAAATACATATAAAAATTGTTGACTTGGTACTTCTTTATGACAGTAAGGTTAAAAGAAAGCCAAGGAATTTATAAATCACATATTTAGGTCCTTATGTAATATTTGAAGAAATCAAACTGACTGTAGTGGTACAATCAAGAACACTTCAAGGAAAACTTCTCAACAAGGTAGTCAATGGTGCATAGCTCAAGAAGTGACACCCATGAAAAAAACAAAACAAAACAATCCACTAGTGTAAAATCCCTTGGGGGCACCAATGGGTTGGGATCTTCTTGAAAACCACTTGGTGGAAGTCAAATCCTTTAAAAAAAATAAAATTTCTTCTTGTGCTTCTGAAATGGATTATAGTGGTTGTTCTAGCTAATCGACTAATGCCTTATCGATACATGTTTAGTTTAAAATATGGTTCCTGATACAGGTTTTTTGTTGATGCATTCTACACATTCAACCAAAAAAATTTGCTTCTTCCATCAAGGCCATATGATATGGGTTCTTTCTCAAAGTTGGGGTGGTTTCATCTCTTGTCAGGGTATTGTGTTAATCTTCAAGCCACATAATTTATACACTCAAATGATATAGGAGATCATTCCTTTGAAAAATGGGAGCGAGTGTGACCTTGTATCCTTCTCACTTCTTGCACATAATATATTATATGGGTCGGTCCCAAAAAATATGACCATTGATGTATTTTGCACTACAGTGCATGGTGCCAAACTAGATTTACGTACACTATAATTTCACACTCTCGAGGGAAATTTATTATCACTTAGTTCTAAGGGGGAGGGGGTGGTTCCAACCCTCCATTTTCTTATGGTGCTAGTCAATACTATGTGACATATTCGATGCTTCCACATATATCACTTCCTAGGTGTACCCTCAAAAAATTCAACCTTGATGCTTGTTGTTTGTAAAAATTATTATTTGGTTGCATCCCCTAGCATGAGGGTTTCATTTAGCTTGAGACATGTCAAGAACTTTTCATATTGACTATCATGTTAGCTTCATTTATTGGTGAGGAAAAAGCAGTGGAACACATCTTTCTTTCTACCTAGAGGAGGGTCTACAAATTAGGAAAACTTCACATGTTTCCACTCTGGGAGGTTTCTATTTATATGGAGCTTTAGGCATACATTTTGGTTGTATTTGTAGGGATTTTCAATAGATTGTTGAGTTTTCCATACATGTAGTAATTATTTAGAGCATATGATGCATGTACTATGTGTAATGAGTGAAAATTTAGTGGTCGATCCATTCCTATTGCATTGGATAGATTGATATTTAAATTGAATATCTTGGTTGATATTTGTTTGATTGAGACACATTACGATTTTCATCAATTATTTTTATAGCATGTGTAAGTGACATTTCAATGGATTTCAATATTACTTGATCACACTAAGTGTGGTGCATGTGGTTGTTTTCTCCCACCATCAAATATTTCTTGGTTAGTTCGTTGATGTCAGTCAACTCATTTTCCTTGGTTAGTATGTTCTCCTCAGTTGGATTATTCTCCTCGATTGGATCGTTCTCCTTAGTCAATTCACTCTCCCTGGTTTATTTTCTACTCTTGGTTGAAATGCTTCCCTTGGTTGAATTGTTATTGTCAGTTGACCTTTTCCCTTGTTCATTCACTAGTTCCTTTTGCCACTTCTTCCCTTGATATTTTCTTGATATTTGATATCTATTTCCTCCATTATTTCCTGCAATTCCATCATTTTTCTGAGAAAACGGGTTGATCCATATTCTTGTCTTTGTCAAATTCCTCACATCGTATGATTTTTTGTCAACCACTATCTTTATGTTTTTTTTCCATTTCTCTTTCCTTATCCTAAATAGATGCCATGATCTTGGGAAAGTTCAACTTATGACTGGTCCCATCCAGTTAATTATTTTTCAAATAAATCACCATCCTAAGAGTGATTTTACCTAATTTCCCCACCCATTGGCACCCCCGATGGATTTTTCACCAATGAACTGTTTTTTTTCATGGGTGGTACTTCTTGAGCTAAGCACCATTAACTACCTTGTCCATAATTTTTCCTTGAAGTGTTATTAATTTTACCACTCTAGTTGTTTTGATGTCTTCAATTAAGCAATTCCCTAACCATGTCGTTTCTAACTTCCTTGTATTTCCTTTAACCTTAATATCGTAAAAAAGTGCCGAGTCACCAATTTTTTTTTCTTAAGTGTCAATCATGCCATTATTTTTGTTGTTTGTTTTTCACTTCTTGGTGATGGAATGTACTTAGTCATTTTTCTTCGAGATTTTTCAGTTGGTGAAGCCTTTATTTCTTTCCCATATGATATCATAATGTAATATTGAAGCTACCCTTTCTTCATTCATCCAAAAGTGAAGTGGGATTATGAACTCTTGGCCATATTCGAGTTTGAAAGGGGTTTTTTTAGTCGTCCATTTATAAGAAGTGTGGTATTCCCATATAATATCTAGCACTTTGTCATCCCAATCATCTTTGTCGACATCATAAATTTTTGTTAACCCCTTTTGAAATGTCTTGTTGAACGATTCAACTACCCCATTTTCTTGGGGGCGATATGACAGTGTCTTCTTGTGGCTGATTACAAACTCTTACATTAGTATTCTCATAGTATCATTGATAAAATGTGTACCTTGATTTCTTATCAATGTTATAGGGAACCCAAATCTATTGATGATGTTTTCATATGTGAATTTTGTTGCCACCTCTTTTTTGCACATGTCAATTTGTTGTGCTTCTATCCATTTGGTGATATATTTGAATGTAGTGATTATGTATATACCTCTAGTTCATTTTTATCTCTTCGAAAAAGTTCCAACAAATTTGATATCCCAGATATTGAAAGTTAGGCTAGGATTGATTGAATTTAGTGGCATCTCATCTTTCCATAATGCTCAACCCATTCTTTGGCACTTATCAAACTTATTATTTTTGGCTCAACAATATTTATGTAATTTGGGTCACCAAAGTCCTTAATCTAAAATTTTCCTTGTAGTGGTATCTTCATGAAAGTGTCCTTCGACTTTCTCGACATGTTCTTCTTCAATTATGGAATCTCTCTCATGTTCCAAAGAACATTGTCTTAATACATTGTCTAGGACTATTTTATAAATATATCCATTCATGAGTGTGAAGGGAGCAACTTTAATTTCTAAAACCTTTCCTTTTATTTTTGGTATAACCTTTGTATCGTTTTCTTCTTGTAGAAACTTCACAATTTTATCCAATTTATGTGGAGTTGAATTAAATCAGAATAGATGGAATTTTAGAAGGTCATCGTTGATGTTGATCGCTTCTTCTGTAGTTTCTACTCTTTATAGATGGTCAGGCCCAGCATTATTTTTCCCTGGTCAAACCACTACTTCAAACTCAAAGTCTTGAAATAACATGATCCATCTATAGAAATGACCTTGATGAAGTATTTTTTGACTAAATATTTTAGAGCTTGATGGTCCATGTAAAATGTGAATTGGTTAGCTAGTAAATATTTTCTAAATTTCTGTCAGGAGAATATCATACCAAGGCCTTCTTTTTCAATAGTTGAATAATCCCTTTCATATTTTTTTATCTTTCAATTGGCATATGCATTTAGATAGTTGAATATGTTTTCACTTGGTTGGGAAATGACTACACTGACTGCTACATTGGATGGATCAACATGAACATTAATTTTTTTTTACCAATTTGGGAAATTTTAAAATAGGGTATTCTACCAATTTTCTTTTTAAAATATCAAAGGATTCAATACATTTTGTACTCCATATTCATTCCATGTCGTTTTTTTAGTAATTTTTCGATGGGGAAGGTTGAATATTTTTGTGGTCTTCTTTTTAGTCCAATAGTTTTCAATGTGAGCCACTTTAGGGTGACCATCATTTGATATGTCAACTTCTACAAAATTGATTTCCACTTCCATCTGTTATGGTGGTTTTGATTCATCTAATTTTCACTCTCCTTGATGGACTTCATTATAAGTAGGACAAAATATGACTTGATCTAGTTCTTCGTGGTTGTCTTGCTTCAATACCTTTAGTACATATTTCACTTTTTTGGTCATTTTAGGGTTACACTTCATCCATATGAAACTTTTCCCTTGAAAAAGTTTGTTTTACATGTCATTTCAACGTCTAGTCTAAATCCTCTGGTTATGGCATGATATAAAATTACAAGTTGAGGTAAGACTTATGTCGACATGTGCTTTTCCTTTTATTTGTGTTATTTTGGTGCTTGGTTACTCAATATAATATTTGATTTCTTTGATCGATTAAGTCAAGTTGGTTTCTAAGGAGTTAAATGCAAAATATTTGAAAAGCAATTCTCTCAGATATTTCCAAGTGAAAGTTTCACTATGTGATTCTTCTTCTTTTTAAGATTTGTAAGGGAGTTCATCCAATGTATTGGGAAACATGTGAGGCCTTACCCTTTTGTCTTTGTACTTAATATTTCTCCAATATCTCTCTGAGTATTTGATATGGGCGAGAGGACCAAACCCTAGCTTGAACTTAGGTATGCTTGTTGCAATTGATAGTTTATTTCCATTGAAATGATTGATAAAATATGTGGTCACAATAGTCCACATCTTTAGTTGGGATGTATGCATATCCCACCATATTGATTATTTTCTTGTGAATGAATAGACCAAAATCTATCATGGGACTTGGTCTCCGACCGTATTAGATACTTCGTTGATATGAACCAATGGTGATTATTTTTCCTTAAATCCTAATGGTGCAGTCAAGGTTGATGTGATGTCTATGGTTATTAAACTATGATTCTACTTTATTTTTTTTATTGTATACTATAGGTACTACACAAATTGATAAGTATGAACATAATTTATATCTAGGAATGAATTATATCAACCATCATTCTCTAGATTTTGATTCATAGTTTTCTATTTTCCATTTGTATAGTTTGGTATCTGAGTTTTGACCTATTGACAAAGGTTAATTGTGAAATAATTCTCCTTATATATTGGTTATGACATTATCATGTCTCCTTCGATGAATTGGTATAACTTCCTGGCCTCCTTATCTTCTTATTAGGGTTCTGTCCATGGTTTTCCCTCCCTGGGGGTCCATGGATATGATAATTTTATTTCCATTTCCTTTAAGTTTGACTCAGTCTTTTTCGAAGGAAATGGTTTCTTTCATATTTATTTCCCATGGTCATCCGACCAATGTTGAATAAGAGAGCATACCTTTGACCATATTGATTAATTCAAACTCAACCAATGTTGGTATCCCCATAATAGCATTTTCCTCATTCTTTAATATGTCGATGGGTTTGTAAAATCATTGATCTTTTTAATTTAGGCCTTCCCATTTTGATCCATGTTTCTTTAGGGAGAATATTCACTTGTGAATATTCAAGGTCAACTTGTGGGTCATAGTCCTCTTGGAGATTTTATTGAGTGAGTTGTCTCATATTTTTGTATATCTTTTGTTCTTCTTTCCATTCTTTTAACATGTTTAGGAGTTCCAATAATAGACCAACTAATTGTTCCACTTTTAATAGATCAATGAATTTGTCTAAAGTTGCATCCTTGTTTTCTTCTTGGTATCATGTTAGTTGATATGGTTTTTTATTCTACTTCTCATTTTCTTAATTGAAAAATACGAGTGCTTCTTTTATGACTTGTCAGTCATTTTGTGGGTTAGGTTACCATTGATCTTTCTTCATAGGATGAATTTGTAGAATTATGAGCACGTTGTATTCTTGATTAGTGCCATATCTTGTGATAACATTTTAATTTTTGGTGTTAAGGACTTCATGCTTGGGAATCATTTGTAGGAGGTTGATCATTCTCTTATTTCTCAATTTCCCTAAAATGATCTGACAATCCTCTAGGGAGTGATTGTTGACTCTACATATATTACAAAAAATCAATTCAATTATATATTTTACTAGGTACTTAGGACTCATATGATCTTCCTTTAAGAATATAAAGAAATATGCTTTGTAAAATGTTCTTCGATCACATCATACTCAACCATATCGACCATGGAATCTGCCTCTTCCTTGGTAACCACCTCCTTGGCTTTGATAACAAACTCCTCTTGCTTGGTATTTTCCTCCTCTATCACCTTGATCTTGATTCTACTCTATCATTTGTGCATGATATAAATTATGATAATTCAACTTGTTTCTCCCATTGAGTTGGCATTCTTGGGCACCATGGGTGGCTTCCTCATAGATGGCACACCATTTCGGTTTTTCATTTTTTAGATTGTTTGGGTAGTTCTTAATGGTGTGGTTTGTGATTACTTGACATATTTCAGAATAATACTCAATCTTTACCATTCAACTATTATCTTCCATTTCGTTTGGCCCATGATATTTACAATAGTATTTGGTGTGTCATCCATTCATACATATTGTACACGAGACATCACTTCGTTAAATGACAAGGTCTTGAAGTGACTTTTGCAACAATTACAAATTTTCTTTGAATTTTCTATCTATAGTTAGTGTGGTCTATTCTTTATCTAATTCTGTTTGTTGATATTTTTTCAAGGCATCCTCATAGGTTTTAAATTCATTCATTTGTAAGTATGCTCATATTTTTTGAAGGAGTCCTTCCACAAACCATTGTAATAGAACCTCCTTGTCAATCATGTGAGGGATCTGCCTGAGTATATACTTGAACCTTTTTCCATATTCCCAAACAAAATTTCTCGACATTTGTTTGATTTCTTTTAGTTTCTCGGTGGTTAAGTGTTCGAGATACTGTGTTTTCAAAAAGTACAAGAAGCTACCCTGAATTTCATCTTTCATTCTTTTTTAATTTTCTGTAAAATTCATGAACCATTTTAGGGATCCTTTTGTTAGAGCCCCCGCAAATTGTGAAATATTCTTTGTTTCATCTACAATGTCCATGGAATATTAGTTCTTTTCACATATAAACTAATGGTTCTTAGGATATTCATCCACCTCATAAATTGGAAAGTAATGATGCATCATTGCATTTGAAAAGGAGGATTTTGACTTCAACTAGTGTTGAATTGGTGGGGTCAACTGGATGGATGATCTGAATGTATTCATTCATTTATTTAGTTATTCTACTAGTTTTATTGGTAGCTTGTTGCTAGCTTCAACAACTTTTGTTGATTTGACTAGTCTGAATATTTGATCGGTTTGACACCCTTGGTATTTATACTTGATAAATTCTATTACTTGTGATTGTGTCTCTTCATTGTGACAATTGTTCACATCTATTTGTTCTTATTCAAACTGTAATTTGGCATGGGGGAATAGTAATGAGATATTTAATATGGATGAATATATTATCATCATATTCAACACTTACCCAATTTCGTTCATCCGAGAGTATTTGAATCCAAATTATTTCGATGACTTGTCCTTGGTTGTCTAGCCAATGCCAAACTAAAGAAAGGCTAGTATATACTTGTAAATGTTATTGGAGGGATTATATAACTCTAGGAATTATTGTAGTTAGATTGGAATATCTACACTTCATGGGTTTAAACTCATCTACCTCCATTCTCTTCACATCATTTTCTAGTTAAAAAGCACTAAAGCCAACCTCTACCAATTGTAGTTCTTTGTCAAACTCAAGAACCATTGACACTACTTATGTTGTTGCATCTGGTTGGTATTCACCACACTTAGATTGGTGCAGTTCTCCAACGAATTATCACTCCTAAGGAATCCTTTTAAAGGATTGATGAGGGTCCGAAGCATCATAAATCTCTGCTCTTTTATTTTGTCTTCCATTTGTTTCGATATTTTTCAAGTTGATAATTGGTTTGTGGAACTGCATTCTCCTTGTGGTTCTTTTCTTGATTTCTTGATCCATTGTGTATTTTCTTTGTCTCATGTTCAATACCCTTCATTTTCTTGGCATGTTTATAGTTCTTCCTTGGTTCAAGTCAAATAGGGTTTCTTCACTCCTCTTTAAGATTCTCACGAACAATTACTCCCCCCCATCACCAACTTGGTTCTTACTCATGATAAATGATGGTAGCACAATCAATCATATTCATTTTTGTAGAAAAAAATCCCATGCTTCTTGATTCTTTTTGTAGACATCCTTAAATAATTCCTCCCACTCTTCTTGTTTTATTTTCCAGTCGGTATTTATTGCCATTCTTAGAGGAGGTCTATACTAAACAATGTGGCCAAACCCTTTGTTAATTAAGAATTTTTCCAACAAGGAAGGTAGTATATAAAGATATATATCATGCAAATAATTGTAGAACCTTATTTTGATGTTCTCAATAGATGTGAATTCTTCAATTTATTTTTCCTCAAATAATTCATCCATAATTTTCTCTATCCAATCATACAAGTTTGATCATCTTCCCTTGATCAATTTGGACATCAATTGTTCATCCTGTGTTAGGTTATTCATGAGACTCACTTAGTGTACTTCTTTATATATTTGGGGATTGCTTCTAGAAATTTTTCGTGAATCTCTGTGAATTGAGCCTTTGCTTGTGCAAGATTCAAATGATTTCTTCAGGCGTATTTTTTCAAGTAGTTTTCTTGTTTGCTTTGCCACTGCTAGTGATGATCCTCTAAGATAAAAATCTATGCATGCATGCAGATACCATACAAAATTATTGGTTTATGCGATATTGGAAATGAAACCAATGTTGTAATCTAAGGGATTACATGGGGGGAGTTTCTAGTAGATAACATACACATAATATACATAAGCATGATATAGTAATATACAATCAGACATTCATATAAGGATATAGAGGATAAGAGTAGTAGAAGAACCAATAATATGTATAATTTTATTATATAAGATCAAGAACCAATATTATCTCCTATTACATCCATGATCACATCTATTTATACACTACTTTAGTTGGTAGGCAGTTACACTTAATCCTAACTACCCTGGTCGGTTGACCAAGTCGACTTTCCTAGTCAACCTCCTTTCAAAGTCAACTGACAATCTACTGTGGTTGACTTCTTGGCTTGGTCAACTTAGTTGACTAGGGCCTCCAACAATATGAATCATATGGCACAAGCAAAGATGAAAAATACCAACTAGCAAGTAGAACATAGCCTAGAGGGGGGATTACGACTTGTGAGTTTAATGTCCCATTTGTTTATCCTCTAGAATCATTTAAATTTAATCATGTTTAAATTCTTTATGTATATATATATTTTATTACTATGAATTATTTACACCATGAGGTAGATATATCATGGTAATGTTGAATATTGTTAAACTAGAATATTGAAATATATTATGGTAATATTGAATATATGTTTCATGAAATTATTTGACCTTACCATCATAGTACCAATCTGAAAGTTATTTATATCGAAATAATTTCTTAAATTGTTTCTAGGGTATTTTTTTCTCACTAATCCTCTTCACAATTTTGAGGTATTTCCACCAAATAGATTCTCTACCATTCATATTAAAAATGACCACTCTAACCTTCATATTCTCAGATTACTCATGTACCTAAAAGTATTTCCCTAATCGAAGAAGCCATGCTTTATTGTATTCACCCAATTTCACCTCACCATCAGGTAGGTGGTTTTACCTTTCTGGAACCCCCCCATAAATAGTCTCTAGAATGCATATTATTTTTATGAACTTACCAAGAGCCAATTTTGAACCATTGTTGATTGAATCATCAGAACTAGTTATATCCTTTTGTGATGATTCTGGCAATGTACCTTTACTAGATGTATGAGTTTGTTATACAACCATTCTTCCAAGGGTAACCACTTGAACCATTGTGTTTGTTTATCAGAGACAAAGCAACGAAGGTAACCTTCCATAAATTTGTTCATTGTCTTGGTTTTTCCATCATATTAAGGATGATAAGATGATCTATGAGCCAATTGAGTACCCAAACAAGAAAATAATTATATCCAAAAATGTCCAGTGAATATGGGATCTCTATCACTTACAATAATCTTTGGGCTTCCATGTAGCTTTTGAATTGTCTCCATGAATGCAGTGGCAACTGTACTAGATTTGAAAGGATGAGGGAGTGAAAAAAAGTGTGCATACTTGGTCAATCTATCAACAATCACCATGATGAAACTCTTTCCTTGAGACTCCGGTAGCCCTGTGATGAAATCCATGGAAACCTCCTCCCAAAACCAACTTGGGATGGCTAATGGTTGTAAAATATCTGGGGTCTTAATTGTTTCCACCTTATTTTGTTGGAAAATGGAAAATTCTACCAAAAACCTTTGAACATCAATTTTAAGGCCATGCCAAAAAAATTCCTTCTTGACTGTAACGACCCTGGTCGTTACGACAACATGCGACACAAAATAAGAGAATTTGTTTTTTTATAAACAGAAAGGTAACAATGACAACTGTCGATGAATACAACTCAACGATGAACAGAACACATGCAATTCAATCAACACACAATTAACAAACCAACACACTAGCATGTTACGCCGCTGGATGTAACATACGAAAATCAAATAGACAAATAAAAATGACTACCCGCCCATCCTACCCTGTCAGGTTAGGACCTCCAGGACACATAAGCAACATCAATCATTCCAACAAAACAAATTCCTTAATAAGTAGCTAGAACCCTCCTGATGAACGAGAGACCGCTATTAAATGTTACAATCAGGTACAACCTCAAAAGAAAAAACAACAACATCCACATCAGAAGGTGCATGACTCTAAGACAAGTTTCATATGTGCTATTGATCAACGCGCATAATGATCCCAACTTAAGGATTCATGTTGCTGGTATGACGACCGCACTAGAATCCCAAGCGTAGATGACATCTAACCCTTTAACCCAAGCAAAATCCAATTCTCTAAGAGACCTAAATAAATGTAAATAATACACGAAGACTATACACAAGCACCCAATCACAAGTCCACAAGACGCAAGGTGACATCATTCAATAATTAAATTGCACAACTAGTCGAAGGATTTTTTGTTTTCTTAATATGCACTTTTATCAATGGAGTCTCCCACACTGTAAAACATAAATAATTTGAGTAATATCTATGAAATTCGTTTGAAGTGATATTTTATTTTAATTCTCTATATAGTGGAAGTAATATTCAATTGTTTTCTTAACCATAAGTGACATAAGAAATTAAAGAAATAATGGCACAATTTCTGGACCGGGGAATTCAGTAATTTAAGGAATCAATGTATATGCAATTAGCTACATCATGATCCATCCTCCAACTCTATAAAACAAGAATAAATTGAAGAATATCTAAAATTCAAGCGTAGGGATAATCTATCTTAATTCTCTATATAATATAAATGTATTTGAGAGCTAGATTAATCATATGTGATATAAGAAATTAAGGCACTGATAAAGTCAACATATGTTGATATAAATAACTGATACACACCATTACAGATCTGACATAGCAATTAAAACATTGATATAATGAACTGATACACGCAATTACAGGACTGATATAGCAAATAAACATTGATATAAAAACGGATATGATTACATGACTGATACACACAATTAAACGTTGATATAAAAACGGATATGATAACAGGACCGATACACGGAATTAAAAGTTGATATAAAAATGAATATAATTACATGACTGATATAATTAAAAATGTTGATATAATTACAGGACTGATACACGCAATTACAAGACTTCCATATCAATAAAATGTGGATATAAAAACGGATATAAGAAAATAGAGAACCGATATAGAAAATAAAGAACTAACAGAACTGACAGAAGGGATGTTGACAAGAAAACGTTTCCATGGTAAACTCATATTTCTCATGTGAAAATAGGGTTCTGCGTTAACTCTCTGCTTGATTATGATGAGGAGTTTACAATTTTCACATGAGAATTTCCAGGTGTGATCGAACTAAAGGAAAGATTAGTAACGCTCGAGGCCTACCAGTACCAAACCACTAATTGTTTCTCTCCCATTTTGATGTCACGCTCGTGAATGAATATGTAATGGTCAAGATTGAAAGTCAGACTAAATACTGCTAAAACGTAAACGCAGAGCAATTGCAGTCATACCAATTTGGAAAAATATATTGCTATCTATTTATAAATAGTTGTCTAGCATTGATATTGTTGTCTAACAAACATATTTCTATCTATTAATAAATCCATGTCCTACAATAATATCTCTGTGTATTAATATTCATGGTCAACAATAATATCGCTATCCATTAATAAACATCTATCTAGAATTGATATTTTTTTCTAGTAAAAGGAAATCGCAGAGTTAAAATCATAGTGGTAAAATTTGCAGAGGTAAGTAGTAGGTAGGGATATCATGCTCAAATCACCAGGGTAAAATCACCATGGTAAATTCGATGTTGATAACTCTAAATTTTGAGGAAAGGAGAATGAATAAATGGTGGGTACGAGTCACCCAGATTCATTGGGAAAGAAAAACAATTTATCCCCTTTTGCAAGGAGCCAAGGAATCATATATTAATCCTTTATAGATTAATCATTCAACACAGAGATAATCATTCACACAGAAAACACAGAGATGATCATTCACACAGAAAACACAGAGATAATCATTCACATAGAAAACACAAAGATAATCATTCAAAAATGCAGAGAGACCTATACAAATCATGGATAAAAATGCACAGATAATTAATGCTATTCACTCAGAGAAATATTAAAAAACATAGAGAGCAATAAATCTGAGCTTTGGAGGGTGGTTTTGCTATGCCTGGAAGTGAATTCACTGGGCTATCAACAACAAATCTATGAAGAGTATGGTAAACAATGAACGCAGAGCATTGAAGGGTGATCCAACAAGAGATATGGAACACAATGAAGTGGAAATGATGGGTGAAGTGAGGGTTAAAACAAGGTGTAAACGCATGGTGAAAACTCAAGTAAAAGAGGGGGTGCCGAGATTACAACTCAAGGGAAAATGCATAGGAACTCGTTGCAAATAAACGTTGTGCAGATGAATGATCCTACACTTATTATCCATGCACATGAAAGCAGGGCATTTGAATCTAAGTCTTTAACACCAGAGTGAAAGACAGTTGATTCAACTCTTGGTCAATTGCTCATGCACATACTAATAACTTAAAGGATCAAGGAACATAGGATAAAAACACAAATATGCATCCAGATCTTCCCTGTGGAGAAGTAAATAATGAAATAAAAGCCCAGTCAAGGAATAAAGAAAAATTAGGTAGGAGATAAAAGAGTGCAGGCAAGGTTTTGAGTCCGAGGTTCATTCTGGGCACGCACAAAAAGACAGTAACTCAAAAATAAAGGATATTGTGGATAGAAAGGGTTCTTACTAAATGAACCCAGCGACAAGGGGATTGCAATTACCATAGAATTACATGTGCAAGGAAATCTCATGGAAATGAAAACTTCATCCGAGTATAGTAAAATAACAAATGTAATTTAAATTCATTGCAAGTAACAACCTTAACAGGCATACCTTAGCCAAATGCAAATGCTCCGAAGTCACTATACTACGTGCGCTCCGTCCAACTCCTGATTTCCAACCGATGTGACCTCACCGGTACCTCCCAGCCAATGCTAGGGGTACTCTTCTTCTCCCTAAGCCCCCCGAGCCACAAATGGGCCACTCACACAATACCAGAGAATGCTAGCACCCAGATCACTTCACAAGGTTGAGCTACCACTCGTTACCCGAGCTGGGTATCCCAACTCCCATAAGAGAAAGTTCAATCAAGATGAAATTTCAGCAATGTAACGTTATGCAATACAAATGATGATCCATACTCCTCCTTCGCCATCTCTTTCATAGAGTTTCCTAGTAAATAGTTTCCCAAAATTATCATTAGATTCCTTTTTCATTAATTTAATTAGGAAAAACCTCCCCCATACACATGTCTCCCGATCCCCTAGTTGCATCAGAAAATCAATTTTATTAATTAATTAATTATTCCTATTTCCCTCACCCACCTAAAAGCATTCCTAAAAACGCTCCTCGGTGTCCCAAAATTACCTTACAAATCTTAAATGACTTACGCCTTACTTAATTCCTTGTTGAGTTCATAAATAGAAGGTTCCAAAGGCTAGATTCCTTACTAAGTTAGACATTAAGATTTTTCTTTAAGTTTCCCCTTTTCTTTTAGTTTCCCTTTTTCTTTAAGTTTCCTTTTCTTTTAAGTTTCCCCCCTTTTTCATTTTTAACTAAAAAAATAAATTTAGCAAATGTAGATAAAGAAACCATTTACCCTTTTAATAAATTTAATCCTCCATTATACTTTTTACTTTAATAATTAAGTTTGAATTTCTTACGCCCCTTTTTGTTACATGTTTATTTATTTATTTTCTTTAACCATGTAACGCCCCTAAACTGATAAATGATTAAAGATTATTAAGAAAGATTTAATTAAGGAAGAATTACAGTTAATAAAATAACATTGATTACAGACTGCATTCAATGATCTGATAAACCAATTTAAAAGACAGTCAGTAAGAATGGAGATAACAACAGAGTTACGTATGCACAGGGTTGCGTATGCAGGGTGCAGGAGCCCATAAATCCCGAGGCAATAAAATTTATTGTGGGACGCAAGTCGGAGGACGCGTGGAGGGGTTGGTGGTAGAGTTACTGCGTGAGGCGGCAGGGAGGAATAAGGGATGGGAAGAGAGGGATGGGCAGTCCATTCGGTGGGGGATGGATGCTGCGGGGTTGTGAGCTCAGGACCACTATATTTACTGGAAGCAGAGAGATTCTGCGTACTATGATATTTGGCTATGAACTATTTTGCTGGGTGAGCACAGGGCCTCTGGACTCTGTGTTTAGCGATGAACTATTGTATTCTGTGGTGAGCAGAGAGTTCTGCACCACAGTATCTACTGTGAGTAGCAATTTTCTGTACACTATTGTATTGGCTGTGAGCCTGTGGTATTTTGTGGGCTGTTGGCTTGCTGTAAGCAAGGAACATGGTGTTCTGGACTGTGGCTTTGATCAAGGGAGGCACCGAGTTGCTGAAGGTTTTGGGCACGGAGGGCCAGGATATCCGTAGATATCCTGGAGCTAGGTAGTTTTCCTAGTTGGCAGGGAGGACAGTAGTTTTGGGCAGTTATTTGCTTGTTTGTGGCAGGGTTAATCTGTGTATCAGCAAGAGTAGAGGCAGCAAGGCACCAGAAATTAGCATCAATATCAGGTATTGGTTAAGTTATGCATTTATCTCATTTTTACCAGAAAGTTATTACCCTGTGATAATTCTAAATTACCGAAATTGTTGTTGAGAAAATAAATATATGCTGTGAAATTGTTATCTCCGTTTAGAAAATGAATTGTTTATGAAATTAAACTAATGCTTAGAATGATATGGGCATTACATATGGTATCAGAGCATCTTAGTTTGAAATTTGGGGCCTAAGGGCCGAAACCT
>JASDQU010228983.1:4401-17204 GCA_032191745.1 Picea mariana | reverse complement strand
CTAAAAACCTTGGAGTTTGATCAACTTCTAGGAACATTGACTGCATATGAAATGAGAATAGTTAAAGATAAACCCACCTCCAAAGAAGCATCATTTAAGGCAGACAAGAATGAGGATTCTAAGCCCGATGAAATTGAAGCAAAATTTGTGAAGAGACTGAAGAAGGGATCAAGAAAATACAAAGGTAAATTGCCTTTCAAATGTTTCAATTGTGGTAGGATAGGTCATGTTGCAAATAAATGTCCCCACAAAGAAAAGGATCAAACATGTGATGATGAGGAGAAGTACAAACACAAAAATTTATTTAAAGAGAATAACTTCAAGAAGAAAAGTCTTTGCGTAAACAATGATGATGATCCTTCAGATGATGAAGACATTGACTCATCTATTGAAGATAAACTAAATGACTTCATACTTATGGCCAAAGAGGATTATGATAATAACAGCACAAGGAGTGATGTTAATGAAGAAGAAGTTGTGGTTGACATGGAAGGAGAACTGATCAGTGCACTGGAAGAGATTGACAGACTAAGAATCAAGAACAGAAAGCAAAGACAATTGTTGATATAGTTCGAGAAAGACAGTAAAGAACCTAATGAAGACCTTGTCCTACTAAAAGTAGAATTAGAAGAGGCAAAGAAAATCGAAGACATTATGAAACGATAGTTATCAGAAAAGAAGGCAAGATGTGAAGCATTAGAACAAGAAGTATTGAAAACTAGGAAAGAGATGGAGAAATTTCAAGCCTTGTATAATCAGAATCTGTCAAGTATCAAAGCCTCAGAAGGATTAGCCACCATTCTAAATCAGCAAAGGAATCCAAAGCTAAAAACTGGTTTGGGTTATGAAGAGGGATCAAGTAGTGGCAAGACAAGAAACGAAGAACCCATCAAGTTTGTCAAATGTACAACCAATGACAACAACAAACCTGCAGAAACAAAGGAAGACAATCAGCCACCCAGGATGAGTAAGGAAAAAGGTGCCAGGACTAAATCTGTAGAACAAAGAAATAGTGTGCTCCCTGCTGAAAGACGTCATCAGCATGGAAGAAATCAGTTTGCTCAAAGAAGACAACCATTTTCAAGGTACAAATAATTTTTCTATGGCTATTGTTTCTACTATTCTAACTTTGGTCACAAAGCTATAAATTGTTCCTTAAGACTTAGACATGACCAATTAATATTTCAAAGGAATAAATACTTGTCACAACAGAGAATGATGCAGCCAAATAACAAACCTTCATAGATTGCAAATTGCCAAACTAAGTCTAGGGACATGCAACTAAGGAGGTCAAAAAATAATCAACAGTCAATGAGTAGACAACGTTGCAACAATAATTTTGACCTATTGAACAATGAGATTGAATGCTACATCTGTCATAACTATGGACATAAATATGTTGACTGTCGATTAAAGAACTATGAACCAGATTTGAATCCCCCTGCTGAAAATGTCAAGTTTTGGAAGAAGAAAGAAAGTGACAAGTGTGGATTAGTGTTGTCAGCTCAAAGAAAAGTGAACCCTTGGTATATAGACAGTGGATGCTCCAAACATATGATGGGAGACAAAGGTAAGTTTCTATCCCTAAGTGAAAGCAAATCAGGAAACGTAACCTTTGGAAATGATGCTCCAGGTAAAATAAAGGGTAAAGGGATGGTGAGTTTAAGTAATGGAAAAGGAAAAGCCCAATATGTTCTTCTTGTAGATGGACTGAAACATAATCTACTTAGTGTAAGTCAAATGTGTGACAGAGGATGTGAAGTGGTGTTCATGTCTAAGGACTGCAAGATAAAGTCTGTAAACTCAGGACAAGTCATAGCCAAAGGGATAAGGACAGAAAATAATGTATATGTGCTGAAAGAAAATAGAGAAGAATGTCATCTAAGCAAACATGATGAAAGTTGGTTATGGCATAGGAGACTTGGACATCTAAACTTTGACCACTTAATCAAACTCAGAAATCTCGAGGCAGTAAAAGATCTTTCGAGAATATCAAAGCCCCAAGATTCAATGTGTAAACCCTGCCAAGTAGGAAAGCTAAACACGACACAGTTTAAGTCCAAGAGCCTTACTTCAATGGAGAAACCACTCCAACTAGTTCATATGGATTTATGTGGACCATCAAGATAGGAAGGCATAGGGAAAGAAAACTACTTCATGTTGATTATTGATGATTACTCCAGACTTACTTGGGTTGCCTTTCTCAAAGAAAAAGTTGAAGCATTTGAGAAGTTTAAAATATTTAAGGCTTTAACTGAGACTCAAACAGGCAAGAGGTTAAAGGCAGTAAGATCAGACCGAGGAGGAGATCTTATGTCAAGTGACTTCAAGGAATTCTATGACAAGCATGGAATCAAGAGAGAATACACAATCCCTAGAACTCCACAACAAAATGGAGTAGTTGAGAGGCAAAACAGAATAGTGCAGGAAATGGCCAGGTCAATGATGAATGAGAAGAACATTGGTCAAACCTACTAGGTAGAAGCAATACACACAGTAGTCCATGTTCTTAACAAATCCCACCTCAGACCACAAAGTGACAAGACACCTTATGAACTGTGGTTTGGGAGACCTACTTCAATTAAACACTTCAAATTCTTTGGGAGTAAATGCTACATAAAGAATAATGATGAGAACCTTGGAAAATATGATGATAGGGCTGATGAAGGTATCTTCTTGGGGTATGCTACAAACAGTAAAGGATACAGATGATATAATAAGAGGCTGCATAAAATGGTTCACTGTATTGATGTGAAAATCGATGAAGGAATCCCAGCAAGAGAGGTGTGCAGAAATGAGTCTTCTACAGAAGACACAGCTACAATCGAAGATGAACAAGTCCAAGAATCAGAAAATGAAGACTCTGAATCAAATGAAGACACGGACACTTAGACATACTCAAATTGGCAGACAAAATCAAATTCCTCCTCCATAATCACTCAAAAGAATCATCCTGCAAGTTAGATAATTGGTGAAAAAGACAATGGTGTACAAACCAGGAGAAAGCTAATCAAAAACACCAAACAATCACATATAGATTTCATATCCATTCTGGAACCCAAGAATTTTAATGAAGCTAGAAAAGATGAACATTGGGTTAAATCAATGAATGACGAACTTGATCAGATTGAGAAAAGCAATATGTGGGAGATGGTTCAGAGACCGGAAGGTAAAAATATCATTGGTTCCAAATGGATCTTTAAGAATAAGTTGAATGAACAGGGACAAGTTGTCAAGAACAAAGCAAGATTGGTCTGTAAAGGCTATGCTCAAATAGAAGGACTGGATTTTGATGAAACATTTGCGCCCGTAGCAAGGATGGAAGCTATCAGAATATTTCTTGCCTTTGCTTGTCATAAATGGTTTAAAGTCTATCAAATGGATGTCAAGTCAGCTTTTCTAAATGGAGATTTAAATGAAGAAGTTTATATGGAACAACTAGAGGGTTTCGAACTGTTTGATAACCCTGACTTAGTATGCAAGCTGAAGAAAGATTTATATGGATTAAAACAAGCTCCTCGTGCCTGGTATCACAGACTGGATACATATCTCAAAGACAAAGGGTTCAAGAGAGGAACAGTTGACAGCAACCTATATATCAAAACAGAGGGTGATGATTTGCTCACTGTGTTGGTCTATGTATATGACATCATCTTCATATGTAATAAGGATTCATTGGTAAAATGGTTTGCTTCTGCCATGGAGTCTGAGTTTGAAATGTCTATGATAGGTGAACTGTCATTTTTTCTTGGTCTGCAAATTACTTAGAGGTCTGAAGGGATGTTCATTTCTCAAGAAAAATATCTAAGAGAAATGTTGAAAAGGTTTCAAATGGAAGATTCTAAACCTGTGGGCACACCTATGGTTACTGGCTGCAAAGTAAGCAAGGATGATGACTCACCTGATGTTGATCAGAGTTCATATAGGTCAATGATAGGCAGTGTGTTGTACATTAGAGCATCTCGCCTAGACATAATGCATGTTGTAGGAATGGTAGGAAGATATCAGTCTGCACCTAAACAGATTCATTTACTAGCTGTCAAAAGGATATTCAGGTATTTGAAAGAAACAATGACTTATGGTTTGTGGTATCCCAAAAATCAGAATTTTCAATTAACTACTTATTCAGATGCAGATTGGGCAAACTGTGTTGATGAGAGAAAAAGCACCAATGGAGGAGCATTCTTCCTGGGTGACTCATTAGTAGCATGGCTTAGTGAAAAGCAAAGTTCCATTTCTTTATTGACTACAAAGGCAGATTACATTGCTACTGCTACCTGTTGCACTCAGGTATTATGGATGATTCAGACACTTGCAGACTTGGAGGTAAAATACGTTGCACTGATTCCAATTCATTGTGATAACACTAGTGCGATCAGTGTGTCCAAGAATCCTATATTTCACTCCAAGACCAAGCATATTCCCATAAAATACCATTTTCTGAGAGAGCAGGTCATCAATCAGGTTGTTCAGGTCCATTACATTTCAACCACAAAACAAATTGCAGACATATTTACTAAACCCCTAGCCAAGACACCATATGAATATCTCCGACAGAATTTGGGTGTCATCCCGTCTCACACCTAAGAGCGTCCATCCTATTAGGGGGAGTTTTGTATTGATTGAATATATGATATCTCCTAAAAACACTGCAACAGCTCAGGGGGGGCATGTTTTTCTTTGACATTGCTGTCAAAGGGGGAGAAAAGAAGTGGTCCGGACCTGATGCTATAGTTGGAGGTCCAAATAGATTAGTGTAGTCGTTCAGGGTTTCCATCAATGCCAAAAGGGGAGATTGTTGGCATGTTTACAGGCAGTTATGCTTGTCATTGATGGAAAGATCAGAGTATGCATTGATGGCAAAACATGAGCAAAGTAAGCTCAGGGGGAATTAACGTAGATTGGAACGCAGTGCGAAGGTGTGCTTGTTCATTTGATGGAAAACACGCAGGCAAGGAAGACCAGCAGCGCAACGATGATCGAAGTGTTGGTCAAACTCCATTTCGGAGTTTCAGCTACCGATATTTTGGATACCGGGAGATGGAAATGTCAAATACCCCTCACAGGAGTCCCGAAGTTGCGAAGTGTGAAAATCCGAAAAGATGATACAAATCCATTTCGAAGTATCGAATACTGGGATTTCGGATACTAGGAGACTGAGAAGTCAAGAGTTGAGACTCTTCAACACAGGAGTCCCGGAGTTGCGAAATCCAGAATCCCGAAATCCTGAAAGAGGCACATCAACAAAGAATTTCACATACCGGGTGTAAACTTCATTTCAAAGTTTCGGATACCAGGAAATTGAGAAGTCGAGAATTGAGACTCTTCAACACAGGAGTCCCGGAGTTGCGAAATATGGAATCTTGAAATCCCGAAATAGGCACATAAACGAAGAGTTTTGCAGACCAGGAAATAACTCCATTTCAGAGTTTCAGGTACCGGGAGTTGGAAGAGTCAAGACTCCTCATCATCAGGATTCCTGGAATCGCGAAATGCGAAACGTCAAAATCCTGGAAGAAGGTGGACGATTTCAGATACCGGGAGTTGGGGATGTCAAGAACTCTTACTACAAGAGTCCCGAAGTCGTGAAACCCAAAATCGCGATATGCGAAATCGCGAAGTGATCTGGGCCGACAATTCCAAGAAGTGAATGTGGCAGACCACGTCAGAAAGGATAGGTGGAAGACCATGACACGTGGCATGATCATACAATGACAAGTGTCAAGTTGATTTGGCATTTCAGGCCACTGGAATTCACAATTCTGAGTGACACGTGGCAGCCACTCAGGTCATGACATGTCATCAATTTACGCAAGACTGACCTCACTCCGGGAGTTTTTTCTTTGGGAGTTTTATCACTATCACTCCCCCAAAGTCCTAAAGGATGAAGTCCCGGGGCAGAGAATAATCGTCGAATCATTGAGGGTGTGGACCGTTGATCCGACTCCATTTCGGAGCTTCGAATACCAGGAGTTGGAAGATTCAAGTGACGAGACTCTTCATCGCAAGAATCGCGGAAGGCCGAAATTCAAATTGCCGAAATGATCAGAGCTAGTGCAACCAAGCTCCATTTCAGAGCTTAGAATACCGGGACACGGATCATCAAGAACACATCGCCATAGGAACGCTGAAGTGTTGAATTGCGAAATCGCGAAAGCACTTTAAGGATAAGCACTCAGTCACTGATGGTCGTCACATCGTCAAAGAGTTGTAGGGAAAAAGCTTGAAGCAGCAAGCTCCATTTCGTAGTTTCGGGGACCGCAACTTGGAGAGTTGATATGCCTCGCAACATGAATCGCCGAAATGTGAAAACACCTTTTGGTGTAGGCTGTGGTCATAGCCATTGGTCACATCGATGGAAGATGGAGAAAGGAGCTAGTGTAACCAAGCTCCATTTCGGGGTTTGCAACCTGGAGTGTCGAGACACTTGATCACACAAATGTTGAATTGCCGAATGTCGAAATTCCAAAATGGCGAAATGAACGTAAGATTCAATGAAGTCAATTCAACGATGCAGATGAATTTAAATAAGATCGGAGGGCTACTGTTGCACTTCAGAGTGTAACTGCTAGAAACAACTAATAGTTTCTGCCAAAGGACTCGAAGAGACTTCTAAGTGATTGCCAGAGAAGCTAAAGAGTCTCAAGGAATCTGCCAGTGGAATGAAGACTGTTCGTAGAGGCAATTGACAGATAGATATAACTGCCAGAGAAACTGAAGAGTTGTGATGATGATCAGGTAGAGCACTTGACATGGAGAGAGGATGCAGAAGCATGGTGAGAGAGCATGCAGAAGGTGCACAGAGACAATAAGTACGCAGAACAAAGAAAAGATGGGTTGTTTTTGTGGTGAGGTATTGAAGAGTGTAGAAGGAGGAGTGTGCAGCAGCTGAAATAGAGAGCAGAGGAATGGCGGATCAAGATGAGATGATACACAGTGCATAACAGGAGAAGAACATAAAGCATAGAGGAGTGTGTAGAAGACACTGATGTAGACAGAGCAGCTCAGTGTAGAAGAACAGTGATAAGTCTGGTAAGCAAATGATAAATATTGTATCATTGTGATAAGTTTCATTAGCAAAATTTATTTTCTAGGGAGGATTGTTGTCCTCATAGGTTCAAGTGGGTGCTTGAACAAAGGGAGTTGTAGCTTTCATCTAGTTGCAGCCAGAGAAACTAGGGTGGCAGGGTGGTGCAAGGGAGAAATGTTGTTCTCTATTATACAGGTTGGTGCCTGTATAATTGGAAGTTGGTGCTTCCATCCAGTTGGTGTTGGAACACTTGGGGAGTTGGTGCTTCCTTCTAGTTGGTGCTAGAGAAACCAGAGAGTTGGTGTTCTCAGCAAGTAGCAGCTTGCAAAACAGAGGTTGCAGCCTCATTGTGAGGTGGTGCTCATATGTATGATAATGTAAAGAATGTAAATATTAATTATCATATAAAGAAGAAGAGGTGTTTACCCTCTATGGGTTTCCTTAGGAAATATTTGTCTCTATGTATCTCATATGTGTGACTAATGTTGAATGTGCTATTACTTATTTCCCTGCATTATTGTGATTGTCATTGAGTACATTGAAAAGAGTTTAAAATAAGCATAATTGTTTAAGCATGGTATCAACTGATTCACCCCCCCCTCTCAGTTGTTCAACACTATTATGCCATCTGGGCCATCTTTGTGTTCCTGTAAGAAAGCGTGCAAAGATGATTTGGGAGGCTCACTACAATCAGATGGCAAGACATTCTGGCGTGGAGAAAAATGTGGTCATTCTACAGAAACATTTATTGGCCAAAACTTCGACAGGACATCAGCAAGTATATCAAATATTTCACTACATGTGCCATTTCCAAGCCATCCATCAAGAAGCAATGCTTATACACCCCTCTTCCTACTTTCGAGGGTCCTTGGGAATCCATATCGATGGATTTCATATATCGCCTTCTGTCAACCAAGAAAGGAAATGATTGTGTATATTTGGTGGTTGATCGATTTTTGAATATGGCCATTCTCACAGCCTGCAAGAAGAGCATCATAGTGGAAGATAATACCAAGCTCTTCTTTGAACGAATTTGGTTCCATTTTGGGATACCAAAGACCATCATCTCCGATCGGGACAGCAGGTTCCTTATCACATTTTGGTCAATTCTCTGGTCATTGTTGGACACCAAGCTCACTAAATCCACTGGCTTCCACCCTCAAATCGATGGCCAAACAGAGGTAGTCAATTGAATGATTGTGCACATCCTATGCATGTATAACTCTAAGAATCTATGTACATGGGATGAGATTCTTCCCTATGTTCATCACAGCTACAACAGGGCTCGCCATAGCTCCACCGGCCATAGCCCTTTTCAGGTGGGGTTGGGATTCCAATTCTTGTGTCCCATTGATGTTGCACTACCTCTTGCAATAACACAGAAAGATTCTTCCCATGTTTATTCTGAGGTTGAAAAATCCACTAGATTCATTGAGTGGATTCAGCACATCCACCAAGCAGCGCCATGATCAACACCGAGTACCACACAAGTTCCAAGTGGGAGACAAGTTTTGGTTACATTTGCAGAAAGAACGCCTTATAGGGCCCCATCGGAAGCTCCATCCACTTCGTTGTGGGCCTTACACTATCACCAAGGTTGTGGGTGACAATGATTTTGAGCTCAACACTCCCCTCTTCCTTGGCTTTCACCCAGTGTTCAATGTGGACCTCCTCCGGCCATATTTTCCACCATTATTGGACACCTCGGAGATCGCAGAATAGTTGACACCAACAAAGCTCAACCCTGACCACATGGAACATGCATCCATTGATCAAATAGTGGACACATGGGTCAAGGGCACTCACTAGTAGAGGATCCATCTTTAACGGGTTGTCAAGGCAAGGCAGCTCCTACACCAAGGAAAAATTCTCACTTAGAGCCAAATTCAGCAGAAATTTCTTCACCTGATGGGGGCAGACAACGTAATGGATACCAATTCTTCCTAAGGGGGGAGGACTGATCCAGGTGGATATTGGTGGCCAACCACCTATTCCAATAGGCTCATCTTGATAATTTTAGTTTAGCATGTTCTTCTGTAATTCTTTGTAATTGTGGGTTCTACACTTCCGAGGTTGTTTGAAGCCTTACACAACTTCCAAATGGTGATTGGTGTTCATCCACCTAATCCAACTATATTAGTTCAGAATTTTTCATGTCAGTCCATATTTTTGTACTTCCAAGGTCGTTTTGGGGCCCTAAACAGTGTTTTTTTCACTTGCCACAGTCAAATTGCAAACAAAGTCAAAGTTTGATGGCATAATTTGTAGTTCTTGAAAATAGATTTCCAACGGGCTATCACGTGCCTGAAACAGAGGTTTTATGCAAAATTTACGACCCCGATAAGTTGAGGTACCAACTTGCCCATCGGGGCCCACATAACTTTTGGCGTTTCATCTCCTAGGGTTAGGTTTTTAGATGTCTAGGTTTTTGGAATTCATGAGTAATGTTAAAAAGGAATTTGGAGCCTCATTGTAATCATTCTTCTTAGACAGATGCATGTAGCAGCCACATCTCTTCTCAAATATATCTACCACCATTCGAGCAAGTTGTTTTTAGTTCTGCAGTTTTATAGTTTCATCTTATTTTATTTATTCAATAGAAGTTATTGTTCACTGGATATTTGTTGCTGTTCTCTCTATCTCTATGTTATTGTATTCATTATGTTATTCATTTCGTTCCACTCATAAATTTGGATCATAGAGACACTTGAATAAAGAGTGTTATGTCAAGGATTCTTCACAAGAAGACCAAAGGCCAAGAAGGAAGAATTTTAAGATATGATCAAGGTTCAACTAGGTAAATAGAGAATACAAAAAGCTAGTGTTCTAATAAATAGGGCCACAATGAATATATGAAGGTAAGGTGCATTTTATCTAGGAATGATCCTATGAATAATTAGAGTTGTGCAACCCCTGTGTTAGAGTACTCAGTGGAAACAGGGTGCAAGAGTAAATCACCGAGTGGATGAGAGAGTGAAAAGTCCATTATGTGCATATTTGTTATAGATGGAAGCAATTAGACTCGAATGGGAGGTCATCCATAAAAAAAAGTAATAATAAATAATTGGATTCTAGAATTGGACAAAGTACATGAACACTTGATATAAGTGGAAAAAGGTATCATATGTGGATGCCAAGCTAGTTGGAGTATATTGCAACTCCCAAAGAACTATGAAAGCAATGAAATGGATTTTTTGATGCATGTAAATAATGTTTAGTACATTTCAAGGGTAGTGAGCACATTTCCAAGGTAGAATGGGATGGCAAGCCAAGAAGGGCACAAATAGGGAAGTGGTCTTCAGAAAGGAAATTCCTAAGAAGACACATCATGAAGAAAATGGTTCTATGCTTGACATATTATGAATAAGAGAGGGAACCTAAAAGGAACTATCTCAATTGTACAAGAAATAAGTTCAAGCTTGTACAGTTGTTTGACGAATCAAAGAGTTGTAGAGGGAAGTGCAGGGTTGCAAATCAAGTATTGAAAGGCTGACAAGGACTCAGAATAATAGAGCCAAGATTAGTATTGAGATAGTGTAGAGAATGAATGGATTACAAGGGAGAATCCATAGAGATTATCACATAAAACATGAATCCAATAGGTGAATAAGTTCATTTTCATGCACTTGGGGTTAACAAGGACTCCATAGCCCTAAAGGTAGAAATGTCGCAAAGGATACATATCTTTCTGCAAGAAAAGGAAAGAGGATATCAAGATATGAGGTGTGACTCATGGAGTGAATGATTCATATCTATGTGCAAGCATAGGAATGTAGGGAAAAGGGAATTTTTAAGCTATAAATTAGCAATTTTTTTCTAAAGTACTCAGAACAAGAAAACTACCTCGATTATCAGAGTGTGCAATGGAGGTTGTTGGTTGTGGAGACTGATTATCTTCTTGATTCATAGGTCTTTGTTTTCAGCCGTGTTTATACCCCATGAAGACTTTACACCCTAGAAGAATGTACACTCCTCCATGCAGAGGAGTGCAGAGGGGGGCTACCCCCTTTGCAGGGTCCAAGGGGTCTGGGGGAAAGCGAGCCCCCGACAGGGGTTCGGGAGAAAAGCCCCTGAAGAAAAAATTACCTTGTAAATTTATATTGTAATTTGATTCTAAATCTATACCATTCATTATAAGGTCGCAGATCTAATGGTAGAAGTTATGTTAAGGTTTTTTGTCGTAGAAAGAAACCCTCTTTTATGAGGGAAATGTATTGTGGCTATGTATCATTGTGAATATTGTATTATGAGATAGGATATTGTGAGAGAAAGAAGAGGAAGTTGCAATCGGTGTGTTGTAGGTTGTATCCCTTCATTTGTTGGATAATAATAAATGAAGCACCTGGAAATTTCTCTAGTGGACATAGCCCACACTGGGTGAACCACGTATATATGTGTCTCTATCATATTGTGTATCTTTTGTGTTTTATTTATGCATTTGTTTTATTTTATTGCTCTGCGATCCTGTTTTTCTAACAACTGGTATCAGAGCGAAAGGTAACACACAGGAAAAGAGGGCTTCTAGTTCGAGTGGGAGAAATGGCGGAAGATGGAAAATTTAGGGTCGATAAATTTAACAGCCAAAACTACTAGTTATGGAAGATTATTTATATCAGAAAGATCTATTCCTACCATTGGGTGGAATATAAAAAGAGCCAACGGCCATGAAGGATGAAGAATGGGAGGTTCTTGACAGAAAGGCACTAGGAACGATATGGCTAAGCCTGGCAGCATCAGTGGCTTTCAATATTTTGAAAGAAAAGACAAAGAAGGAGTTGATTGATGCTTTGGATAAACTATATGAAAAACCTTCGACGTCCAATAAGGTATTTCTAATGAAGAGGTTATTTAATATGAATATGTCAGAAGGTGGGTCTTTTGCAGAGCATTTAAATTAATTTAATATGGTTACTAATCAACTAAGTTCTGTAAAAGTGGGCTTTGATGATGAGGTCAGGGATCTTCTAATCTTATGCTCATTGCTAGAAAGCTGGAATAGCTTGGTCATGGTTGTAAGTAACTCTGTCCCTGGTTCAAACACTTTAAAATTTGATGATGTTGTTAGCGTTATCCTTAGTGAGGAAATGCAACAGAAAAGCACAGGTGAGACATTAGGTAATGCATTAAACATGGAGAACATGGGAAGACAAAAGGATAGAGGAAAGGTCTCAGAGAACCATGAGAATTCTAGGAAGGGAAGATCCAAATCCATATTTGGAAAGATAGAGTGCTATAATTGTGGGAAGATAGGACATATGAAGAAATATTGTAGAGCTCCAAAGAAACAAAGAGATGGACAATAGGAGAAAAGCAGGAAGCAAATGTAACAAGTGATGTGTTCAAGATGCTTTGATTCTTTCTGTAGATAATATTTCTGAGTCTTGAGTAGTAGATTCAGGGGCTTCATTTCATGCCATACCCCATAGGAAACATTTTCTAGATTATGTTCAAGGTGATTTTGGACATGTTCATTTGGGTGATGATGCACCATGCAAAATTGTTGGAATGAGAAAGGTAAAAATAAAGAAATGGAATGGAAACCAATGGTTGTTGAAAGAGGTAAGACATGTTCCAGATCTAAGGAAAAATCAAATTTCAATAGGGAAGTTGGAAAGTGAAGGTTGTATATCCATATTTACAGATAAGGTGTGGAAGGTCACCAAAGGATCATTGGTGATAGCAAAAGGAGAGAAGTTAGGTACATTGTATTTATGTACTGGTAATAGTGACTCTTCTATCTCTATAGCTTCTATAGGAGTGGATACAGCACTGT
>JASDQU010228982.1:0-14592 GCA_032191745.1 Picea mariana | reverse complement strand
TTCTTATATTCTTCTAAAGTCTTTTATTGTATTATCATGGAGTGTTTGCAGCCACATACATGGTTGTCAAAGATTATTGTAATGAAGACCATCTTTTAATGAATAAAACTCCACAAAGAATTGCTTCAGGGTTGATCTTGACTGTATCTTGTAACTCATATTTATGAATATGATTTATTTGAGGTTGACCTATCAAATTCTCTTTTGAGCTTGATTGGAGTACTCTGTTAAAATTATTTGAGATGATCAAATCATTCTCTCCTATGAAGAAGATATGGATGTATTTATTTATTATTAATAATATTGTGTGTGATGTTGATCACAATTTAATTCTGATGTTGAATCCCTCCAATATTTTATTTTGTTGCATATAAAGATTGTACTCAGGTTATTGAAGAATCATTTTGTTTCATAATATCAATCAATAAATATTTAGGGTTTTCTTCCTAGCACTCTCCTAATCTAATATATCACAGATATATCTTTTAGTCCAAGAGGAGCACCACCTCTCTAAAAATGAAGGGGGAGTAATGTCCTCGTGATGTTGTTGTTTCATTCCTGGAGGATTCAAGCGTCAATAGAAATTTAATTACAAGGTTTTCAAAATTTAAACTCATGTGTTGTCTTTGGAATCCAAACCAATTAAGTGTGTTTCATTCGATGTTGAGTCATCGTCCACCTTGCCTCATTGAATGATGAGGATGATGCTCCTGCATCATACTTCTCTGCTGAGAAAAATAACGAGTTCATGCTCATGGTCATGTTGCTGCTACAGTTGAGGTACTCCTAGATCCCAAAATTTGACTCAGAGCTTCCCATTTTCTTCTTGTCCTTGTTGTTGTTGTTTTCGTTCTCCTGTTGTTGTAGGATTTTCTCCTGGTCTCCAAATCATACATTACTCAGCTCCATTTGTCTTACCACTGCAGGATTATCTCATCTCTTTTGCTAACCTTTCTATCAACCCTTTTAACTCCATAGTTTCCTTGTCCATCCTATCCCCTGGATGGTTCTTTTGCTGCAACTCTCTCTTGCTCCCCTAACAATTTATTTGTTGTAGGTTTTTGTTGTTACTATTCATTGGTTGCTTCTCTTTCATATTTATTTCTTCGGGACTTTTACTTTCATAAAGGTTCCCCTTGCTATCCTTCATGATTGAATTCCTCTGGTAGTCTTCCCCTATCTTTGGATGGTTTAACCAATTCTCCATCGTCTCTAACTCCTTCTCCCATTGAGTGAGTATAGAATTTGAATGTTGTCCTTGGAAATTTCTTTGGATCAAAACTATGCGGGTCTCCTCTTATTTCTTTTCCTTTTGAACAAAACTTGGCTTCTGTCCATTCTCCCTTTCTTTGACGGTATTTAACGATCACCCTTCTATTACATCTACCATCACACACAAACTATTAGTTTTAGAAAACTTTGTCTCCTTGTCCTCTTCCATGGATGCCTCCTGCATCACTTCCTCATAACTATGAGCACCTATGATACTCATTCCAAGAGATATACTAATCTCTCATATCCTCAGACTACAACATTGGGGATCTTATTCTTCCTTCAAAGTTTCCTTCCCACTCATGAAAAGTATGCTCGAACTAGCCTCCTCTTTAACTCCCTTATCTTGTATTGGAAATAGCATATGTTTACACCCATTCTTCTCAAGCGTATAATTATTTTTCCTCCCATAATGTACAAAATTCCTTTCATATTGCCATGGTCTCCCCAATAGAACATGACAAACATCCATGGGTATGACATCACATAAAACCTCATCCTTACAACTTCCTATTTTAAACTAAACTTTTCCCTGTCTACTTACCATGACATGATGTCCTTTGGGCAACCACAAAATCCTATATGGACTCGGATGTTTTGTTGTTTCCAACTTTAGATTTTCCAACATCTCTTTGGATACTAAGTTATCAGTGCTCCCACTATATATTATCACCTTGCGTACCCTGTCTCTGGTCCTACATGTAGTTATGAACAAATTGTTCCTATGGACGGGTTCTTGCACCTCTTTCTTTGGCTTTATGAGAGATTTCCTCATCATGAGTGATCTTCCTTCTTTCGTTGTTGTTGATTTCATTATTGTCTCAACATTCCTCATTTGCGCTTCAGAAATGTGAGCTCCTATAACTCTTGCATTCTTATTCTTAGGACATTCCCAAGACATGTGCCCTATTTTTCCATAGGCATAACACTTCACTTCTCCTCCTCTACCTCTTCCTCTACCTCTGGGAAAATAATTTATTCCTCCATAGTGTCCTCCTATAGAACCTCCTCCTCTCTCTATCTGACTATTGTATCTTCCATCTTCTCCTCCGGGCTTCTGAAACTTTTCTTTGACGGTTTCTCTTCCTCTGTTAGGAATCTTTCCCCTATTCTGTTGACTCTGCCTCCTTGCAAACTTTTCTTTTGCCTTTAGGGATACCTGATAAGAATCTTCCACAGTTCTCATTTTCATCATACTAATCTCATCCTATATCTCATACCTCAATCCATTAATGTACCTAGCAACCTTTTCTTCATCATTCTCCTTGTGTCCTGCTCTTATGTTCAGCTTATAAAAAAAATTAGTATACTCCTTCACTGGCAAACCTTTCTGTCTTAGATTTTGCAACTTCCCGAATAGATTTAACTAGTTATCCTTGGGTATGAAATTAGCCTTCAACTTAGCTACCATTCTATCCCAATTCTTGATTTTAGACTTACCTTTTCTCCTTCTATCCACTTGCAACTCATCCCACCATAATGTTGTGTGTCCCTTCAACTTGGTCACCACATGCTTCACCTTCTTCTCATCATCAATCTCCTCATAGTCAAGTTACTTTTCTAAAGAAATTATCCAGTCAAGTAGTTCTTCCACATTCAAATTACCTTCATATATTGGGACTTCCATTTTTTCTTGGGTTCCTAACTTGACAACAACCCTCAACAATCGCTCATCTGTTGCCTATTCTCCTACAATTTCTTCTAGTTATACATCTTCACTAACGTCACCAGCTTCAAGTACTCTTATTTGTGTTGTCTCCATGGCATCCAAACTTGCACGAAGTTGTCTTATTTACTCTTCCATGTTTTCATTGACTACAGGTCTCTCTCTGCGTCTTCTTGGCGGCATGATTCTAAATTTTATTTTTCTCATAAAGCTTATTTCCCACTCTGAAACCACTTGATCGTAAAAAAAAAAAATATTTTCTTCTCTCTGATACAACTTGATGCAAACCCCCATGACTCCCAGAGGATCGCACAACCTCTTGGTCTCAGGATTGTTCTCTCAAGGATGTGAATTCTCTTTCAGGTCCTCACTAAACCCTTAGAATTCATTACCATAGGAATTTTATCACTTTTCCCTCCACAAAAATTCATGTTCGCGAGGGTCTTATTACTTCAGCGAAGAAATCCACGTGACCTCAGGCCAAAACCATAGGATAAACCTTTACAAGGTAGGAACTCTGACACTTTGGAGCTTCGAGCTTCGGGAGTTTTGACACCAACACACTACAATTCCCTCGAATTTCAAATTCATGAATAACAAAACAAAGGAGGGGATCAATGGCTCATGCTACACGTCATGATCTATGACTCACAAAAATTTTGGGGTTCCAAGCTTAAAAAAATTTCCCCGTTTCGATGTGAAATACCTTCAAATATGCTAACTTCGAACTTGTGGATCCAATGGCTGGCGTCTGCCTCAAATCAATGGTCTACACTTACTCTGGGCTTTGGGCTTCGAGGTTTTTAACGCATTGAAACCCACTTCCCTTTGAATTACTGAATGATGAATTTACGAATGGCTTAGAGATCTATAGTCCCACTCCATTCTATATCTACGGTATATAATTACTTCGCAATCTAGGACTTCAAATATTTTCACATCTTTTACCAACAACCTTCCAGAGAACTGAACTCTGAACACGCAAAGGTTTTTGATCAATGGTCCACACGTCCTTGTTGACGGAGGGTCGAGATTTACTCTGGCCTTCAGGCCTTCAGGGATTTTTGACCCAGAACAAATTACACTCGAGATCTTTTGGAGTGTCTAACTTCAAACTCCTATGATCTGTCGATACATACACCTAACACCAATGGTCAGGATCTAATCCCAGCTTCGAATCTTTATGGTTTTTGCATACTCTTGCAACAAAAATTCAAATTATCTGGAGCGGAAATGTCCAAAGGACTTAGAATATTAATAACCACACTCCTTTCTTAGATTTGACAGCTATGAGAGATCTTGACTCCTTCTGAGCAGATCTTGTCTGCTCACCCTCCAAACAAAATGGGTTCTTCCTTTCAAGAACTAAATCTCTCTATCCTTCCTAGGATTTATCAACTAAAATGACTTAGACTCTAGTGCACACCTTTTGCTTCTCTATTAATCTTGATGACTTAACGAAGTCACCCACACACACGTTGTGCTTCTCCTCAGTCTGGAACTTGGACTGTCTTCTGGCACACACTTGCGCTATTTCTCCTGAGATTGACATTCTATAAATTCAAAGGGTCTCAACCCTTTATCCATTCAGATTACTTCTTATGCCCTCCTGAAACCCATGCTCTTTCTTTTGAGCTTTTCCAACACTTTAGATGAAATGTTGACTCCATGCACTCCTTGCACTTGCCTCCTCCTTGAGATTGGGACTTATAAAAGTCTCCTACGCACTCCTTAGAAAGTTTTCAACTCTTCACTAAGTGTTGTCCCTGTGCACAACTTGCACAGGATTAACCTTCGAGCTTTTATACTCTAACGAGTATATGTGCACTCCTTGCACTCGCTCTGCACAAACTCACACTATCTCTCCTAAGCTATTGATCATGTAAATGGCTCTTCCTTCACACTCCTTGCACCAAGATTTAAGAAGAGAAACAATTGAAACTTACAATAACATTAAGTATTCATTCAACCAACTATTTAGATGCACATACACATACAGACATAGAAATAAACAACATAACCTTACCCAATTACTCAAATACAAGAATGATCAGAGATCTGAAAGCGATTCTCTTCTTTTAAATTCCTTCATAAAATATTTACAAGGGTTTTGACAACTCTCAGCTTCTTTCCACAACTATCCAACAATATTTCTTCAACAACCACTTATGGGCATACATTACATACATTTATACATGAGGGGGCTTCTCGAGCCTTCCCTCCAAACTATTCTAGTGCTATCATATCACAATTAAATCATCCCACCACTAAGTTTATTACATTAAATGGATAATTACAACCTAGATATGAGTTGGCGCTCAAATATGTACAATCCTTCAGGTATTAAAATAAAATTACAATTTCCTAGAGCACTCACAATATCTCTAGCTTCAATATCTTATGGGAACTTTAATTGCAAGGTTTTCAAAATTTAAAGTGACGCACCCTCCTTGGAATCCAAACCAGTTAAGTGTGTTGCGTTGGATGTTGAGTCATCCTCCACCTTACCTCATTGAATGATGACAGTGATGCTCCTGCATCAAAACCTCTCACCTATAGAAATGCAATTTCATAACCCTTATAAAGTATTATCATAGACGATATAGCCTCAACATAGGTGCCCCAATAGATTTATGGGCCTTCACTGGAAGGTTACCTCGTTATGACATGAAGTTAATTGGAGCGGTTAAGGGACTAGTTCAGGATTTCTGGCATGATAACGCAAGGTCCTGTACCAACCAAAAAGATGTAGTAAAATTGAGAAGGGGATCTAGGGACCATGAACCCCATATTAAACACTATCTTGACATTACACAAAAAGAATTGTATGAGAGATTCAAAATAGTACATAGTGCACTTAACTTAGGCCAAATAATTTTCCATAAATGCAAGCCTCTATATGTTAGAATAAACAAAATTTGCAACATGTGCTTTTGTAGATATCACATTGAATATGGTTACTATTATGACACACACACACACATATAGTGTTTTGCACGACACCCTTTTCTAGGAATGCCGAGTTATATTGTCGTATTTGTAATCTAGAGACTTTATTCACAACATATTGTGTACAAGGCCAAAGGGTTTTACATTTTATCAAAATGCATGCTTAGATGGGACATGCCCCAGGTGTGGTGGAATCACATTACTAAGTAAGTGCGTCATTTAAGAAATGAGTATGAATTGGGGAGGAAGGAGGTTGCCTTGAAAAGATTTAAATATGTGACATGTGATATTGATGGAGGGAACGAAAGAAAAAAGATACAATTGGTTACTTCCGAAGAACGAGTTTATATGCAATGGTATGCAATGGAATGCATAGGAAATGGTATTTCCTTTCCATACCATTGCATACCATTGCCTATGCATACCAATGGTATCCATAGGCATTGGTATTTCATTTGTATACCATTGCATGGTATTCCAATGGTATGCATAGGCAATGATATTCATAGGCAACGGTATTCATAGGAAATGGTATTTTTGTTGCATACCATTGCATGGAATTGCAATGGTATGCATAGGCAATGATATTTTCGTTTCATATCATTGCATGGAATTGCAATGGTATGCATAGGAAATGGTATTGTCTATGCATACCATTGCAATGGTATGCAAAGGAAATACCATTGCATACCATAGTATGCAATGGTACCCAATCGTTTGCAAAGGCAATACCATGCAATGGTATGCAACGACAATACCATTTCCTATGAATATCATTGCATAACATTGCATGGTATGCTAAGGAAATACTAATGCCTATGCATAGGAAATGGTATGCAAAGGCAATACCATTTCCTATGCATACCAATGGTATGCATAGGCATTGATATTGTCTTTGCATACCATTGCATACCATTGCTTGGTATTGCAATGGTATGCATTGGCAATGGAATTTCATATCCATACCATTGCAATGGTATGAAATGGTATGCAAAGTAAATACCAATGCCTATGCATACCAATGGTATGCATAGGTATTGGTATTTCCTTTGTATACAATTTCATACCAATGCACACCATTGCAATACCAATGGTATTCCTTTGCAATGGTATGCATAGGCAATGGTATTTCCTTTGAATACCATTGCATACCATTGCAAGGTATGCATAGGAAATACCATTTATTATTCATACCATGCAATGGTATGAAATGGCATGCATAGGAAATGGTATAGACATTGCATACAATTGCATACCTTTGCAATGGTATTGCAATGGTATGCAATGGAAATACCAATGTCATTGCTTACGATTTCATACCATTGAAATACCATTACAATGGTATACAATGCTATGCAAAGGAATACCATTGCATACCATTGCAGTACCATGCAAAGGAATACCATTGCAATACCATGCAATGGTATGCAATGGAAATATCAATGTCATTGCTTATGATTGAATACCATTTCAATACCATTGCAATGGTATGCAAAGGAATACCTTTGCATACCAGTGCAATACCATGCAAAGGAATACCATTGCATACCATTGCAATACCATGCAAAGGAAATACCATTGCAATGGTATGAAATGGTATGCAAAGGAAATACCTTTTCCTATGCATACCAATGGTATGCATAGGCAATGGTATTTCCTTTGCATACCATTGCAATGGTATGAAATGGTATGCAAAGGAAATACAATTTCCTATGCATACCATTGGTATGCATAGGAAAATATATTGCGTTTGCATACCATTGCAATGATATGCATATGAAATGGTATTTCCTTTGCATACCATGGCATACCATTGCATGGTATGGATAGGAAGTGATATTTCCTATGCATACCATGCAATGGTATTCATTGGTATTTCCTTTGCATACCATTGCATAACATTGCAATACCCTACAATGTTATGCAATGGTATGCATTGCAATGTTATGCAATGTTATGCATAGGGAATGGTATTGTCTTTACATACCATTGCATACCATTTTCATTGCAATACCAATGGTATGCCTTTGCAATGGTATGAAATGGTATGAAAAGGAAATACCATTGCCTATGCATAGAAAATGGTATGCATAGGAAATGATATTTCCTTTGCATGCCATTGCATGGTATTCCTTTCCAATGGTATGAAGTGGTATTGTTGTTGCATATTGTAAGGTATTGACGCAGAGCCCCACCTCAACAGGGTCTGCTAACCTCCCGAACTATGGATCTTTGAACTCTTCAAAGACGAAATGGCTCCTTAGTCCCCGCTGGGACCCTCAACACATAAAAACCATGGGTCCTTTTACAAACTCCACCTGTGCAAGCAAGAACTAGGCCCAAGCTCCCCTCACGCGACCATCAATAGTGACCACAAGCCTAATCAAAAGGCACTTTTCACTTCATGATTTTGGTTGTTCTATTGCGAGTCACCCCGACCCTTCCAATTCCTAAAATCTGAAATAGATATTAGCAATAAATAGCTCCTCCCTTTATCCTCCCCTGATGTGACCTCCGACTGCGACCTGGGTCTAGCTTCCAAGCGCTACAGGACTTCACATATCGGGAAATCACAACGTAGCTCTCCCCCCTTCTCCCAAGGTCCAAACTCGTGAATTCCTCACCTCAAATCAATGGTCCGAGACTCCCAAGATTCAACAGTCCATATCCCCTTTTCGTGAATCAGAACTTCATGGTTCGTGACTTTAGAAATTGGTTTCCTTCTTCCTTTTGACTCTCGACTTCCTGATTTATTGTTCCCACGATAGAAATCAACGGTCAGATATCTCCTTTAGATCGACGGCTTATTATCTCTCTTGAGCTTACGAGTGTTGAAAGCCTCTCGCCCTTATTCTCCCCATAGATCTACTGGATCCAATGGCCCACATAAATTGGTGCTTCTCCCTCTAGGAATTTCTATCATTCGTCTAGGCTCTCAGTGGTTCCTGGCCAAATAACTCGGCATCAACCCTTATGAGCTTGGTTCCACGAGGTGACTTCGACCCTCATTTCTCCTTTGAACTCTTTCAAGCCTCTATCCTTCTTGAGCTTGATCCTTGCTACAAACTCAAGGATTCTAAGGAATCCTGTGCATCGTCCTTGCAACCTTCACTATAACCTCTAGTTATCTGACAAATCCAACTCTGTGCACTCTTTGCAACAAACATTCTTCAACCACTCACTTGGGTTGGAAAATTCAAAGACTCTCCTCAGCCTGCTCACACCTTGCATGGCTTTGTGTTATATTTGCACTCCTACTGGTATAAGTTAACATTATCTCTCCTGATATTTTCTGAGGTAAAACTCAAAATCTTGTTGATGCACTCCTTGCAGACTTTCACTTCACTCCTTGTAGGAATTCTCAGGAAGAGAAACAATTGAAACTCATACTCTCCTCATAGACTTCATACATTCAACATGAAAACACATTCATATGGCATTGAAACAAATGCATAACAGAGACCAGAAATAAACTGTAAACATACCATTCAATAGATGCATATAGGAACCAAAATACACCAGAAAATTGGATAAAAGCATTCTTATATGAATTCAAGTGATTATGTACATGGTCTCAATGGCAACAACTATCTGCTCATAAAGTCTCTACAATCCCTTCTCTTCTCTTCTTTCCTATGCTCTCTCTTCTGTACTACATTACAATGAGAATGACAATACATACGAGGGAGACTTCTCGATTTTTCCCTCCTACAATCTTAAGCTATCTTATCAAAATTAAAGACTATTACCCACTTATCATTTATTACAATAAATGTTCACAACCGATAGATGAGAGTAACACTCAAGATATTTATTATAATCCCCAAAACATTAAAAGAAAATACATCATTCCAGTTATTACATTAATGGATCATCTTTTTAAATTCAAAAAAAAATGTCTTCAAAATGCGCACTGGTATGTCTAGTTGTCTTCCACTCGTGCTTGCTATTATGCTCCTACATCATACTCCTATGGCTGAAAAATTCATGGACTCCTATCCATGAGCTCCTGTACCGACTGTCCATATCTCTGGATATCTGCTTCACTTTCCCAGCTGGCATATTCAATTGGGTGTCCTTTCCACTTTACCAAGTATTCAAAATATGTCTTCCTTCGGGTCTTCTTATCAAATCTCTGATCATTTATCTTTTCCATTTGTGGATTTTCAGCTACATGCATCTATTTGACCCACTGAATTTCCCTTTGATTCTCTTCTCCTCTCGTTTCATATGCTCTATAAGGATATAGATCTTCTACATTGAATATGGGTGATATACCCACATCATTTGACAATTCTATCTCATAAGCATTTGCCTCAAACTTCCTTAAAATTTTACGCAGCCCTATATTTTTCATATTCAACTTGTTATATGTTCCCCTTGGGAACCTTTCTTTTCTGAGATATGCTAAGACTAAATCTCTCACTTCAAATTGAATCTCTCTCCTGTGTTGATCTTCTCTGTGCTTGTATTCCTGGTTAGAACTCTGCAACCTCTCTTTAATCTTACTGTGGAGCTTCTGTATCCCTGCTACAAAATCTTCCACTCCAACACTCCTGAACTCACTCTGCTCTATATCTCTCAACTCAGACAGTCCTCTTGGCTACATTCCATACATTATATGAAATGGGCCTTGTCTTATGCTCCTATTAGGTGAGTCATTATATGAAGATTCTGCCACAAGTAGAATCTGATCCCACTGACTATGGTGTTCAACAACCAAACTCCTCAATAAATTTCCCAAGCTTCGATTTACTACCTCAGTCTATCCATTCGTCTGAGGGTGATATGTTGAGCTAAAGGATAAATTTGTCCCCAACTTCTTCCATAGCATCCTCTAGAAATGACCAACAAATTTGGTATCTCTGTCTGAGACAATACTCTTGGTTAACCCATGAAGTCGAACAACTTATTTGAAAAACATATTTTCAATGTGTGTTGCATCATTGGTTTTCTGACACGGAATGAAATGTGCTATTTTGGAAAATATATCAACTACCACGAATATGTAATCACAACCTCTCTGTGTCCTTGGAAATCCCAACACAAAATCCATGCTTACCACGTCCCACAGACTCTCTCATTTTGGCAATGGTTGATACAACCCAGTATTCTATCTTTTCCCCTTTGTGTGCTGGAAAATTCTACATTTGTTGAAAAATTTATACACATCTGTCCTCATTCCTAGCCAAGAATACAAATTTTTCAATTGCGCAAATGTTTTGTCATGGCCGAAATGTCCATCCAATCCCCCACTATGCTTTTCCTTCAAAAGGTTTTCTATCATAGAACTCTTTGGGATACACAACTGATTTCCTTTGAATAGCAGTCCATCCTGAATTAAATAATCAATCCATTGGCTCCTGTCTCTTAAAACATGATTCTCGCATGCTTCGTAAGCATCCTTGAAATCTGAATCATTTCTGTACATTTCCTTAAGGCTATCAAAACCTAAGGTATTCACTCGAAACTCCTGCAAAATCAAACATTTCCTGCTCAATGCATCATCAACCTTGTTAGCATTTCCAGAAATGTGCTTTATAACAAAAGTAAAGTTATGCATAAACTCAACCCATTTTGCATGTTTCTGGTTTAGTTTTTCCTATCTGGTTATAAACTATAAGTTATGATTTTCGCTATACAAAACAAATTCTTTTGGAACTAGGTAGTGCCTCCATTTCTTCAAGGCTTGAATTACTACATAAAACTCTTTATCATATGTGGAGTAATTTTTATTGCCCTTGTTTAGCTTCTCACTAAAATATGCAACTGGTTTATTGTCCTGACTCAAGACTGCTCCAATCACAAATCCACTTGCGTCACATCTGACTTGAAATGTTTTACCAAAATCTAGCAGAACCAAAACTGGTTGTTCAATTATCTTCTCCTTCAAAAACTTGAAACTTTTCTCTACTTCCTCTGTCCAATGAAAATATTTGTGTCTTTTCTTGACTGTGTCCATCACTGATGCACAAATCCAACTAAAATTTCTAATGAACTTCCTATAAAAACTGGCTAGTCCATGGAATCTTCTTACTTCAAAGTTATTCCTTGGTGACGACCATTCTTTGATTGTTTTTACCTTCTCTGGATCCATCTTCAATTCATTCAAAGAGATCAAAAAACCTAAATAAATAATTTATGTCTTCATGAAAGGCAACTTCTTCAGATTTATCATCAACTTCTCTTCCTGCAACCTCCTCATCACAGAAGTTAAATGCTTCAAATGTTCTTCCTCGGTCTTACTGAAGATCACTATATCATCAAGATATACAATTACAAACTTTCCAATGAAATCTTTCAAGACTTCATTCATCAATATCATAAAAGTACTTGGTGCATTCATCAAGCCAAATGACATGACAAGCCATTCATACAACCCTTCATTCGTCTTGAATGATGTCTTCCATTCATCACCTTCTCTCATCTGAATCTGGTGATATCCACTCTTCAAATCAATTTTTGAAAAAACAATTGCTCCACTCAAGCAATCCATCAAGTCATCCATCCTGGGTAAAGAAAATCTATACCTGATGGTGATTTTGTTTATAGCCCTTGAGTCTGTACACATTCTCCATCCACCATCCTTCTTCGGACTTAACATTGTAGGTACAACGCATGGACTCAAGATTTCTCTAATCAACCCTTTGTCCATCAAATCCTGGACTTTCTTCTTGACTTCTTTATTCTCCTATGACATCAGTCTATACACTGCTTTATTTGGTAAACTCGCTCTTGGTATAAGGTAAATGTGATGGCTTATACTTTTGATGGGTGGCAACGAACAAGGAAAATTGTTCACCACTATATCAGCAAAATTCTCCAACAGTTCCTTAATTTCCTCATGTAGATCATCTATCGAGGTACCATTCAAGATGACTCTAGGTTTTCTAACCATAGAAAACTACATTTCTTGATCTCTCTTGACTTCATCAAGAAGTTCCTTCCCTCTCATGAGAAGTATAGTATTGCTTTCTTTTGCTCTCACCTTCTTGTCTTTAATTGGCAACAACATATGCACCCTACCATTTTTCTCCAAGGTGTAAGTGTTCTTTCTTCCATCGTGAATAAAATTTATGTCATATTTCCAAGGCCTCCCAAACAAAATATGATAGACATCCATGGGAATTACATCACATAAAATCTCATCTCTAAAACCCCCTATCTTAAATTCAACTAAACATTGTTTAGTGACTGTTACCTGATGTCCTTTTTGCAACCATGAAACTTTATATGGGCTTGGATGTGAAATTGCCTCTAATTACAACTTCTCCACCATTTCTGTGGATACTATATTATCCATGATTCCACTATCAACTATCACCTTGCATACCCTATCTTTCGCCTTGCAAGCAGTCCTAAACAATTTGTTCCTCTGAACTAGATTTTCCATCTCTTTCTCTGGCTTCAGGAGAATATTCCTCATCATCAAGGATCTTCCACCTTCTGCATATTTTGCCTCAAAATTTCACCTTTGCACTTATGAAATGTGAGTTTCTCCTCCTCCATCCCTTTTTCTATCAGGAGATTCCCAAGATTTTTGTCCTATCTTTCCACAGACAAAACACTTTACTTCACCTCCTTTTCCTCTTCCTCTTCCTCTTGCTCGAGGAAAGGTGTTCCTATCAGCATATTTTCTTCCTTGTGAACTTCCTCCCCTTTCTAGGTGGTTATGAGGATTATTTTCTTCATCCTTGGGCTTTTGTACTCTATCCTGGGCAATTTATTTTCCTCTATTCTGACTTCTACCTCTTCCCCTTTGACCCTGATTCCGAGCCAATTTGTCTTCTGCCTTCAGAGCAACCTGATAAGAATCTTCCACATTTTTTATTGTCACCATTCTCATCTCGTCCTGAATATTATATCTCAAGCCATTCATATATCTGGAATCCTTTTCATCATCACTCTCATGATGACCAACTCTGATTTTTAACCTATAAAAATCCTTTGTATACTCGTTCATTGTCATCCCTTTCTATCTCAAATTTTTCATTCTCCAAAACAGATTAATTTGATAATCTCTGGGTATGAATTTGGATTTCATCTTGGTGACCATCCTATCCCAGATTTTAATTCTTTGTTTTTCTTTGCAACGCTTATCAGCCTGCAGTTCATCCCACCACAGTGTTGCATGTCCTTTCAGTATAGTGACAATGTGATTTACTTTCTCTTCGTCTTCGACATCCTCGTAGTTGATGTAACGACCCTCCTCGTCACGACAACAACTCCGAAAATAGGTGCAATTTTTTTTTTTTTTGTTTAAAGTGTGTGCGCGTGTGTAGAAGAAACAACCCCCTCGACTCTACGTCACCACTCGAACCAACAAGACACAAGTAAGACAAACACAATCAAGACGACCCGACATATCACAGTGACAACAAGAAATAAACGCCCCTAGACATAAGGCATGCAACTAGCAGCTGTAAGCAAAAACAGACACCAGGGGTTAGGTACAGTACTGTCACAGAATGAAAGAATCCAACAGTAGAGTCGCAGTAGTGGAAACTGTGCCTTTAAACAGCCCAAGACTACTGATACGGCTCAGAGTGTGTCGCAAGAGTGGAACTGTGCCTTTAAATAGCCCGAGACTCTTGATATGGCACTGGATTCCTTCCACCGGATTTACACACAGACATAAATACTAAGCTACAAGAGGTGTTTATATCCCGCCTGACACGAACAGAATACGTAATACAATACCACCA
>JASDQU010228981.1:0-17204 GCA_032191745.1 Picea mariana | reverse complement strand
TTTACCCTGTATGGGTTTCCTCAGGAAATATCTGTCTCCGTGTTTCTCATATGTGTGACTGATGCTGAATATGCCATTGTTTATTCCCCTGCATTATTGTGATCATCATTTAGTGTCTCAGTAAAAAGTTTAAAAGAAGCATAATTGTTTAAGCACGGTAACAACTGATTCACCCCCCCCCCTCTCAGTTGTCCAACATTTGTAGTTATGTAATATAGAGAAAAATGATATGTTCTAGACATAAAGTGATATAGTGGCTCATATTCTCCTTGATACTAATGTATATATTGATTTGTTTCTTACCACCAAATTGGTCCATGATCTCCATTTAAAGACCATGAAGGGTAATTTTATAAATATTGATTGTGAGAAACTCTTATGTACAATTATTTTTCTTTTGCATTAATATGTTGCCTCAAGTGGTTGTGTTGGCTGGGGCCTTGGACTATTTCCCTCTTTGACTATTTTAAACACCTAATACAGTAGTGTACTATTTTTTTATTTTATTATGTGAGTGGTTTATTAATGTTTTCATCATGAGGGGAAATAACCTATTTTTCTAATATGGATACCTTCTTCGCCACTTTCACATCGAAGATTGTAAACCAACCCCTTCTCCCTTCTCATTTGGAGCCAAAGTTGCTTCCATCTATAATATTTTTGTATACATAAGGAGGTAGTATGAGATACCTAGGGAGGTACCCAATGGGAATGTGGTTATGTATGATGGTGTATGGAGTAAAATTCTAGTAAATAAGGCCCATGTAATAATACGAACACAATAAAGGTGAGAAGGTTTACTAGAAGGGCCCACCTACTAGAATATTCCTTATCTAGAATGTTTCTAGGAGATCAAGAGTGCTATATAAATAAGTGTAAGTAATGTATTCTAGCATAGTTAAGTATATTTTTATTTTAACAACAAAGGATTGCTTGATGACTGTATTCCTTCTTTAAGTAATAATATATTGTGTTACCCTGCCTCAAGGTTTTTTTCTATTTCTTGTGTTGAGTAGTTTATATGGATGATTTAAGTTATTTTTGAAATTATATTTCCATATTTATTGTGGAAGATAACATTTGGTATCATAGCTCTATCTTTGGCCAAATAAAGAAAGAAATTTTGGTTGTTTTTGTCTATTTTTTCAAAGGAAAAAAGAGGGCAATGCATTTCAAAATCAATTGTGAAACGTTTTTAGTAGTATTTGTAGAAACAAATTAGATATTTGAATTCCTCTATGAAAAATACTCAATTTCAAAAAAGAATCATCCAAAGAGGACTATGGGAAGTTAAGTTATCAACGTTTTAAAATGAACCATTTTCAAGGTTATTCCAGAAAAATCCAAACTATTTGAAAAGTAAGTTATTTATAAACCCTAGTTCTATTTTGTGGGTTTTGGAAAGAAAGTTGAATTTTAACGGGAAAGATGATGGTCCTAGTATTGAAGAATACATAGAAAAATAGAAAGTCATTTTGGGGAACCTCGTGGTCAGTTTTTTTATGGATGAATTAGGGATGATGCTAGCATATGGTGGAATGGAGTTAACTCTGAAGATTTTCATGCACTTTTAGATAAATAATATGAAGAAGTGATTTTAGACATGTAGTCCCAGAATGTGAAGAGGAATAAAAATGTCACCAGGGATTTATTTCCATATGGAAAATATATATTAAAGGTTCATGATTGTATTCATAAAGAAAATTTCATTGTTTCTACCAACCCTAGTTGCCAACAAAATTTTATCAATGTTTAGTTGGTTAATAAAATGCAAGTTCCTACAAACAATATTCAAAGCGCATAGGTTAAGGGTGAAAATGTTCAAATTTTTAAATATTTGAAGCTAACCAAGGATGAATATGTATTCCATTCTAATTTTTGTTCCATTTATATCCATGAAGTGGATGTTTTTCATGCATATCCTTTGATGGCCACAATTGGTACAATGAATATTAATGTGGAAAAGAAGTTTGTGAAACAATGGTACAAGAAAAATAAAATTACATTGCAGGATGTGTCTCTTAGTAATAAAGAAGGGCCCACAAGGGAAATAAAAAAAGTTCTTGTAGAATCTGAAGTTGAATACGAATTTGAAGATATGGAAGAAATTGTAGAAAATTCCCATGAATGAAACAATAAAGAAGCCAAGGATATAATTGACTCAACGGAAAATTGTGTTACGGAGTTGAAGAAAAAAGGATTGATTGCTAAAGTTGTTGTATATCTCCATCCATACCATATAGAGAAGAATTGGTCATCAATACAGGGGAGTGTGTATCAACACGCTTATTATGAACCAACATTGCAATAGAAAGTAACCCAATCAAGAGGTGTATGGAGGAAACAAACATTGCAGAATGATATCAGGATAGAGAAATAATATCATGGCACCAAAGACATGATAAGGATAAAGATCGAGGTGGAAATAAAAAAGTTGTACATCGTTCTTGTTTAGCATTAGGATGGATGGATGGATGGTCAAACTTGGTATTAGATCACTACATTTCTTAGTCAGTCATATTGTATGTTGTCATCCCACATTTCTAGGATGAAACATGCAAAGGGGGATGGAATGTATTAAAACTAGGGAGGTACCCAATGGGGATGTCATTATATATGATTATGTATGGAGGCCAATTATAGTAAATAAGGACCATGTAATAGCGTGAACACAATAAAGGTGAGAATGTTTACTAGAATGTTCCACCTACTAGAATATTCCTTCTCTGGAATGTTCATAGGAGATAAAGAGTGTTATATACAGAAGTGTAAGCAATGTATTGGAACATAGTGAAGTATATCATTATCATAACAAGCAAGGATTTCTTGAGGAGTTCATTCCTTCCATAAGGAATAATATATGGTTTTACCCTACCTCAAGGGTTTTGTCTATTTCTTGTTTTGAGTAGTTTATGTGGATGATTTGCATTTTTTCCGAAGTTTTATTTCCATATTTATTGTGGAACATAAAAAATACAGCTAAATGATATGCCACTTTGTGCAGTCAGTTAGTTGGTAACCTTTTGTATTTGTCTCATACCCTCCCTAATATTTACTTTGTCATTGTTCATGTTGGATGATATATGAAAACACCCCATGAGAGCCATTGGAAAGAAGAAAAAATGATAGTTTTGTATATCTAAGGTACAATTCAATTTGGGATACATTAAATTTTAAGGGGCACTCCTTTGTTTTTCGGTGTCCTTGATTCCAATTGGGATAGTGACCTTGATGATTGAAAGTCCACTACTAGTTATTTTTTCATTCTTGAGTCAAACATGTGTCTTGGGATTGTATGAAATGATAAGGTATTTCTCTTTCTTCAATAGAAGTAGAGTACCAATACATGGTTAATGCAATTCAATAATCCTTGTGGATTTGACAAATTATTTTAGAGTTTGGATTCTAGTAGTAGCATCTGACCACACTTTGGTATGAAAATTAGAGTGCTAGCAAGATCACCAAATATCCATTTCAACATCAGTGCAACAAACACATTGAGATACAAATACACTTCAAAAAAAATATCATTCATGATTGCATTCTTGAAGTACTCTTTTTCCCTACAGATGATAAAGTTATAGACATTTTCACAAAGATTCTTGTAGAAGCGAATCTTTCCAAACTTTAATCTATGTTAGGAGTTCATAAATTTGTCATTAATGGGATATAGGATCTAATGCCTCATTCTTTCTCCTATTGCATCACCTTTGTAAATCCCTTGATCATATCCCATGTTGTTCTTAAGGGGCGATGTTAGGATATTTAGGCACTTAGGAGTTAGCTAAGATTAACTTGGTCTATTGTGCATTTTTAGGTAAAAGTTTGTTTCTTTAGTATGCATTAGTATTCATTTATAGTTATGTAATCTGACAATCATGATATGTTCTAGACACAAAGTGATCTGATCGTTCATATTCTCCTATATACTAATGGATATATTGATCCATCAATTAATGGTCGATTGATCAATGAAATATGTTTAAAGAGAATGGAGGGTCATTTTCTAAAGATTGATTGTGAGAAAATATTATGTACAATTGTTTTTCTTTTGCATTAATATATTACCTCAAGTGGACGCATTGGCTAGGGCCACAAACTGTTTCCCACTTTCATGGTTTTAACCACATAATACAATAGTGTAGTAATATTTGATGTGGTTGTGTGAGTATATTTTTAATGTGTTCATCCTATGTGGAAATACTGTGTTTGTCGAACAAAAACTCTAATTCTCCACATGACAAACTCAATGAAAATATTAGCACTTATCATTCTGGCATTGAACTAAAACAAGTAAAATGAAATTTTCTTGAAGGGGTTCTACATTGTAGAAGTGGATTGGCCTAGAATAGTCAAGAATATGAAAATTAACTTCCTTATCATATCCAAGTCCTATTATACATTTTGTGACATATTTCTTCCCAAGGTTTGATGATAAGATTGGAAAGATCATCTTGTACTTGATGTCCTTCCATGCATTCATGAAAAAATTCTTTTGTAATTTTAAAAGAAAATTCAAGTTTTCTTTAATTGATATTGTTTCTATTATCACTCTATGCTTATGCTTATAACTCATATTCAACAATACATTACGTCATCAATTTAATTTATGATTCCATTTCATCACTAGTTAAGGAATCATCAACAAACAAATCCAAAGAATAGGTATAGGTCCAGTCTAATAGATAAATAGAAAGTCGATATAAGGAAACATCTCTATTACAGGAAAATAAATAAAATCGACGAGTTCCTTATATACATTCTATTATGTATATACATGGGATGTTTTTATCTATTCATTAAAAGGAAAACACATACGGAGGTATTGATCCCATGAATCAATCAGGTTTTTGCATAGTTGTGCATGACACCTAAAGTTGAAGAAAGCGGTTTTGCTTCAATTAATTAATAGTAGGGGCTAGTTGGATTGGCTTGCTTGCTAGCGCTAATGATTAAACTATGGGTCATAATAATAGATTTCTTATGTTTTGTTTCATGTGTAGCAACCATTAGGTCATTTAATATCATATCAGGTAGCACTAACCATTTTCTTTAGGTATTTTGTGTCACAAGTTTCATCAACCCTTTGTATGAGGTTATTTCTTGCACATGTTGCATCAAACTTTTATATGAGGTCATTTTTTTGTGTGACCTTAACCTTTTGTGTGAGTTAATGCTCACTCGTACTCACTCTATGAATCGAATTTTTTGTTAATTATCTCCATTCATCCTTAGATCCATTATTTCAATGCTTCTATTTCAAATAATGCATTCAACGACATAGTCCATGGGACTCTTTACCAACCAATCTTTCTCTATTTGAATTCCATCGATAGTGATGATATTATACTAGCACCACAATAGAACAAATGGATTTAAATCACAACCTACCACATGAATCTCAAAGGGAAGGTGTAGTTTGAGCATGCTCAAAATCATTTCGGTTGTCCAAAATCTAGTCAATTGAATTTGTGAATTGAGAAAATAGGAGAACCAACATCTATTATACTCTACAATCCTTAATGTTGTAAATGTTTCCTTTAACTTAATGATAATTCAAAAATGATATTATTTTCATGACTAATCTTCAATCAAGGGTGGAGTATAAAATATGGGATATCTACATCATTTCAAGTTTCATTCTTTTTAATATTCCTCAATCCCAAACATTGCTTAAATTGTCATTGTTACTTTATATTGCATCTAAAAAAATGAACCAAAAAATGTTATACTTGGGAAGTTCATTTCTTATTCCTCTTTTGGACTTATATATATTGAACTATTACTTTTCAAAAAAATCTGAGTTTGCATATTGGCATTTCCACAATTTTGAACCTCACCTAGATCTATGAGTGAAGATACAATGCATACATGTTTCTCATTAAGTTTTAGTTTGGATATTTATTAAAAATCAGATTAAATTTCCTTAAGTGGACATGGTTGAGGATGCATATAATTTAAAAGAGAAATGTGTTCGTTTCACTAATGACATTTTGAAATTTACCACCCTTATCTATCGTACATTCATTTCAAAATACCTTGGGTGCTCTTTTAATCATCTACTACATTGTAAGAAAACAAGTCTAAATAGAGTTATTGATTTTCTCATCTCTAATGCTAGAACCATGATTGTTTTTTTATAAATTAGAGATAGCAATGACTAAAAAAGAGATGTCTTCTTTTTTATAAATTGGAGATAGCAATGACTAAAAAGGAGATGTCAATTATGACTTTCAATAAGATTTATATGTCAATCAATCAAATATTTCCTGTCACTTGTGGAGATATGTTTGAAGGATCATGTATATACCCATCTCTAGTTGACATTGTAAGTAAATTGGAACCATATTCAAAGATTTGCTTAAAAACGGGATTGTATTGAAAACAATGCTCAACATGTTCTCAAGAATTTATTTGGAAAGTTGAATTTTCAATGACTGAAAATGAAGTCTACCCATCCAAATGTTAGTCCTCGACATCACACATGGCATCCCCTATTGATTTAATTCCATCACACACAAAATACAACCAAGTTTAGCATGGCATAATGAGATATAATGGGACATAATCAAGGATGTTGTGGCATAAGCTGGAATTAACATTATGTTTCCTTCCTTTCATCATATCTATTACCCCATGCATAACATGTGAATATGTATCTCACTCTATTTTTTTTTGCAAATGGACACACTTTCCAAGTTGATCAAGAAATTCGATGTAGTAATCCCTTGAGGAAGACAAATCTACAACTATTTTCTCTGGTTTCTCTATGGATTTGCAGTAAAGTAAGAAATCCCTTGTTGCTGTTACACAGCTTTGTAGCTTGATCTATAATATAAAGTATTTATCACTTTCATGTCTATTTTATTTTTTTCAATATTCATGAAATTTGTTCGATCTTCATAGGAAGTCTCAATTCCATAAATCATGAACTCAACACGGATTAATATTTCACCACTACAGAATTTGTTGAAATTGTGAGGCTAACAATTTACTAATTAAATTATTATTATTTTTTCATTTTGAAATCATCTTGATTTCCTTTAATGTTTCCATGAAAATTAAAGGTATGAAATATTTTGTAGGATCGTTCATGAAGGTAAATTATCCATCTGAAGAAAATGTAAAGGAAATTTCATTTTAATTTGAACTGATTAAATTAGAAGTTGTAAAAATTCTAATTTAAACAAGCATGTGATTATCATTGACTTAAGGAAAAAAAACATACTCTTCCTTCTACTTGAGTATCTCCAATTAAAATTCCAGTAAATCTTTGTTAACTTAAAGATTTGGAATAGAGACAAATCTTTGTAAATTTAAATACATTAAATATAGAAAAATATTTTACTAAGTCCAGGTAAATAATAGAAAAATTAAATATTTGTGAAACTAATGGTTAATTTGGAATATAGACAAATCTTTGTAAGCTTAAATACATGAAAATATTTGGAAAATTAAAGCTACTAAGTCTAGGTAAATCATTGAAAAAGTAAATATTTGTGAAACTAATGGTTATGAGTATTGGTAAATGCTTACAAAATTAAAGCTTTTAAATGCAGTAAAATATTTATGAAAAATAAAGGTCTTGAGTAGAGAATTAAGAGCACTATTTAATGGTAGGGTTTATTTAATTTTTTCTCATAGATTTAGGTATAGCAAAAGAGCACTATTTAACGGTAGGGTTTATTTAGATTTTTCTAATAGATTTAGGTCTAGCAAATCCGTCGAATCACATGACAGCTTTTATAAATAAATCTTTGTTCTTTTAGGAACATGACAACCACGAGCAAAGCTTTAAAATCTTGTGCTTTAGATATCTTGGACATTATATACAAGTTAAAGAACCTAAACGTTTCATTTATTCGTGCCAACATTCTTGTCGCTGCTATTATAGTATAGCTTTTTTCACTATTCAACATAATTATTTCATAGGTTATAGTTTGTAACTTCATAGGTTATAGTTATAGATTCATATTTTCTATGTAAAAAAACATTATACACCTAGCGTGCATGTAATTCTTGTCGGTATTTTAATTTTGCAATTTATTGCATATGTGCTAAAGTTAAATTCAATTTTCCTCTATTCTCCTCGTGTAACAATCACATCTCCCTTGCTTATTCTTTCAAATAAGATATCCATTGCAAAAGTTATTTTCTAGAATATAAGGATAAAGTCTTACAAGAAATTGCGAAAGTTATTTTCTAGAATATAAGGATCAAGTCTAATAAGAATTCCTATGATGTTCAATATGGTCATAGTTTTGTTGTGTGTGTAAAAGTTATTTTCTAAAATATAAGGATAAATTCTTATAAGAAATTGCAAAAGTCATTTTTTAGAATATAAGGATGAAGTCCGATAAGAATTCCTATGATGTTCAATATGGTCATAGTTATGTTGTGTGTGTATTTAGAGATAATTTTTTTGATGGTTGTGAAGAAAAGAATTTTAGTCTTAGATATGAAAAAAAAATAACATAAAGAGTTTATTTTGTACAATTGTTTGTTGTTGAACTTGCATGAATTTGTAAAAAATGTGTTTGATATGAAAAAACAACATAAGCTAACACAATTCCTCATTCTTTTTTTATAGACCATCTTTAAATATGGAAAATAACATAAATAATGTATTATGTACAATTCATTGTTCTTGAAGAGAAGAATATGTACACCTAATCTTTGATATGAAAAATAACATGAGCCAACACAGACTTTGTTTGTACAAGTTTTCATTCTTGAACCTATTTTCACATATTTTTACTATGAAAAGTATTAGATTTCCCTTGCTTATCCCTTTTGGTCTCTTCTCTTGAAGAAAATATCAAGTGGGAAGGAAAGGACTTGTTGAAGACATTCTTATATCTTGGTTAATGCAACATGGGACATGTAGCTTGACAATATTAACTATGCATATATGTCTATGATTTTTATAGGTTTTTTCATTTTCATATCTCAAACTATTGAATTTAGTTTTTGATTTAGGAAAGTATGAAAAAGCCAAGGTCATTGGTGGATCATGGTGTTTGAGGCCAATTTCATTGTTGGAGCCTAGTAAAAACTCAACCAAGTTCACATGAAATACACCCTTACCTCAAATACACTACATCAATGTGAAAGTCTCAATTGTAGCATTGTTAAAGCTTCAATTGCAACATTGTCAAAGCCTCCACACTCACTATTAAGAAATTTATTATTTTAAATGATTTTTTTATTTTGAAAATTGGTAGGAAAAAATTATATATTCCATAGAAAGAAAATGAAATGAGATATGGTTAAACCAATGAAAAAATATCTATAAAAAATCATTTTTATTTTAAAAATAAATCAAATTAATATATAATTTCAAAAAAAATATTTAAATTTGGTTGTAAAATATATTTTAATTAATAAAAATAAAACTTAATTTTACCAAATCTCACACAATACCTTATTTAACAAAAATGTTTTGTAAATATAACCGAGGGGAACCTACTCAAATAAAAATGTTTCAAATATAAATTATTTTCATCTTTGTAAAGTTCCATATTCTCATTTCCTCTCCCACAGTAAATCAACTTTTATGAGCCGATACACATGCAAGATATAATTTCTCTTTTTGGTGGCTATTATCCTATGTGACTTCATGTAGTTCAACCACAACATGATCTATAATTTATCTTTCAATTGCCTTGGAATAAAACAAACATTTATACCTTCACTTCTTAATAAATACATATACACTTGCATTTCCTAACACTTGATATTTAATATGCTTCATTCAATTGCCTTGGAATAAAGAAATCATTTATACCTTCACTTATTAATAAATACATATACACCTGCATTTCCTAACACTTGATATTTAAAATGTTCATAGGTATATATAAATCCATTTTTATTTTGCAAATGGAGAATGTTTTTGTGTTGAGAGGAATTTTTTACAATTTAATATAAGAAATATGTGTAATTCTTTTTATATTCAATGTAATATCTTGTAATTTTGTAAATGAAGAATATTTTATTTCTTAATTTTTTTGAGGAGCATGTAAGTCTAAACTTTATATGTTTTTGAAATTTGTGGTAATCATCACCTAAATTCAGCTATATAATCTTTAGTAAAATTGCAATTTTTTGTTATCTATAGTTAATTTTAAAATCATAAATAGCTTTAATGCCCTCAAAAACCCTTATTAGATCTAGATTGTAAAATCTCAACTATTGATATCTGAATTCTTCTAAATTTTTGACCATATTTTGAAAGAAATGGTAAAAAACAATTGATAAAGTACAAAGCATAGAGTGCTTAGAATACTTTCTTTTTTTATAATTTAGCATAGATAATATTTGCAATTCCTTTTGTAATCAATGTAAAACTAACACATAATACTTAAAAAAATAAAAAATATACAATGTGAACACTAATCTAAAATTTAAAACCCAAAGCATATATATAAATTTAACAAATAAAATATGAGAACTTTCTGTGTGTAAATAATAAAGAAATTATGAAATATTTTTATGTATATAATTTTAATAAATAAATTATGAAAAGTTAATACATCTTGTGGATTATGTTTAGAATATTAAAAAAAAAAGTTAATGTATATAGATTTGGGATAATAGCTCTCACTTATGGATTATAAAAATAATATCAATCTCATAAATGTGAAATATTATAATTGTTGAATAAAAATTCTGACATCATGCACTTCTTCTTGTTAGATTGTGACTCTTTATAAAATCATGATATTTTATATCAAATTTATATATATCACATTATGGGATATAGTTTTTTTCCTAAGTATGTTTTAGATCCTATTTTTCCTCTTTGTTTTCTTGTCTCTTGATGAGGTGTCAATGTGAGAGAAATATAATTTATGAGGTGGTTCCATTCATGTATTATAAAATTGTATCATTGTAATGTGTATTGTGAATATAATAATATGGATTAAGGAATTTTTTTCCAAGATCTTGTGTTATGTTGTTTGTTCTATTTCTTAGCATGGTATCATATTTCCTTTACTCTTAAGGGACTCATTAATTCCATTTCATTTTTCTATGGGAATCCATTCAAGTTCCGACAAAAAAAGAGCTACATCCGTATCTACACCAACAAAATTGCAAATCTACATCCATTTGATGGTGCACTGGTAAAAACAATTTCATTATTATCTTGATTTGTATTATAAGTTGTTTATAATATATATTTTGCACAAAGTTGATGTATTTTTATATTCAACACACATTTTGATCTGGTAAACAATATTGAAGAAAACAATGCAAAATCTAAAGGAAACACACCCTACAAGAAGGAATCGAAAGTATTTGTGCATCTCTCATTCTAGTGTATGTTGGTCAATCATGCAATCAGTTAAAAAATTGAATCTAAACCAATTAGGCATTATTTGTGAAGGGTTAAACATGTAGAAAAATACAATCCAAATAAATAGAGGAGCATCTTGATATAAACCATATGAAAAATGTGTGCATTAGACTTGATGGAAAAAAGGGCATGAAGTGCTCAATTTACCTATGAATTGGTTCAAATTTGGTTTTTGCATATTAAGACCATTTTTCTTCAAATCAAGTGACCCATTTCTGTTTTATTCATTTGATGCTCAAATTCCCTTCTCAAATAGAAAAATCTAATCCACACATAGAACAACACATTTCTACAGAAATTTCCCTCATCAAGGTTACATCATGATAAATATGAATCGCCAAGGTCACCATCATGGACACTTGATCCATAAATTTAGATCTGTAAACTACCATAGATATTCCAATGGAACATTTCATCACAACAGATCTAATAAATTGAACTGAAATATGCACTATGAAGTTTAAATTACTTTATATTTTAGAATATTTAGTTACTATTTTTATGCTTATGAATTACATAGATAAAATGAAAAAAAATAGAGAACAATTAAATACAAACACACACCATCCAAAAAAGTAACAAAAATATTTGCGCTTGGAAACCCTTACGGGAGAAAAACCAGCTAAAAGGTGAGGCTTCTCTACTCTCTTTTCTATGGTATGGAAACAATGCAATCACAAAGGAGAATGAACTCTCTATGGAATTACTTGACAATTGTGGTGTAACGACCCCATCGTTTCGACTACAAGTGAAGCAGAAGGTGCAATTTTTGTTTTGTTTTTAGGAAGGAAGGAAACAACCACACCTAGACGACGAACACACGTAAACCGATCAGGAAACAAACAACTATGACTCCACACACTAGCACAAGAGAAACTGGGTGAAACATGCATAAAACAACAAGGAGAAACAAATACCCACCCGAGACAACATGACCACGCCTACCAGCTAGGGGACAACACCCCCATCCTGACACAACGACCTCGAAAACCCGTTAACTAGAACCTCGGTGGCGCACAACCAAATGCATGAAGGTGTTACAACCCAAGCACTAACAACAAATCACAACAATCAACAACACCCACACGAAAATCACAAACCGCGGCTAAGTTATCCTTTGCCTCCATCCTTAATGGCATGCAATGATCCCCTCATCAGGAATCATGTTGTCCCCAAGTGATAGGAAGAACTATAACCTTGGTGCGACACATCCTATCTGGACCAAGGACTCTAAATAAATCTGACGTGCTAGGAGCTGAATACCAATAAGAAGAACACACCCATACCCCAAGCAATAGGTCGACGAGACGCAAGAGGATGAAAAGAAGGTAAAACGTAAGCCAATACATGACTTCGTCAACAACCCAACCCTTTTATCAAGTCTAAATTGGTCAATATTTATGATCTAATTTAGAATTAAATACAGAACTAATTTAACCAGTCTAAATTACAAATAGTCAGTGATTTACAAACCTAACTTAGCATGATATACAAATCTAATTTAGAGAGTCTAATTTACCAAATTAGACAATAACTATATATCAAATTAATTTTAATCACATATCTAATCTAGAAAGTCTAAATGACTACTAGTCAATAATTTACAAATCTAAATTAACCTTAAGTACAAATCTAAATCACAAGTATAAATTACAAATTAGACATTAATTACAAATCAAATCTACCATTAATACAATCTAATATTAGCAATAACAATATATCTATATATATATATATATAAATCATTCTCTATATCATGCATAATGCTTATGATTATAATGTTATTAATGAATTATCTTCCGACATGTTGTCTAGCCATAATAATAGTATTAAGGTTTTAACAGCTGCCATTGACTAAACTTGAGGTCTGAGAATGCTATCTTCTAGTCAATAAAAGCTGGCTGTAATTATTAATATTTCACTACCAAAATATGTTAAAATGCAGGTGTAATCATAATGATTGGGCTAGCCATTAGGGTTCAATAAAAAACACAGGTAAGAGTTAATTACCATTAAAATGCAGGAAATACATAAATGACAATGCATTCAATGCAGGCCATCATTAAATGAAAATGCATTCCTAAAGAGGGTAACAACGTAGACCATAGGTAAGTCGGTAACGAAGTGCAGTCCAAAGGGAAAAATTTTCAGGTACATAGGCAACGAATGTTGTCTTAAAATGGAAAAATTGCCAGAGAAAAATATCCATGCAATGAAATGCATTCAATATAAAAACTCAGAGAAATATTCAACAATGGATACACATCAATAAATAAAACGAAGAGCAATGAGATCTGACAATGAAAACGCCTTCAGAAATTGTAGGGCAATAATTAAATGCAAACGCATTCCTAAAGAGCGTAACATCGCTAGGTAATAAGCAAATTCACAGTCTGCTCATTGGAAAAATTGATGTACATTACATAAGCTTGTAATTAAAAGTATGTTTATACAATAAAAGGAAAATCAACTAGATACTAGACTGTTATATAACAAAAGGAAAATCGTTGAACAATATATGTAATTATCCAACCTAAAAATGAATAAAGAAGGTTAATTTCCCCAGGGTAAACTCGCCATCAGATTGCATTAAAGGCAAATAATGCAATCACCGTCAACTTCTATCCAAAACATGAAGTGCATTTGCCATTAATCAAATTAAACCATAGAAGGAGTTCGCCATTAATATAGTAATTTGCAGAAGGGAAATCTGTCGCCAAGCAATTCGTGGTTTTTAAAATTTCAATCGTTGAGTTCTAACGCGTCAATTCTGTTGGGTAAAATCGTCATCGAAGTAAAAACATATTGCAGAGGGAAAACATAGTGATCATCATAGTAGAGAATCGCGGTCAGGTTTCAATAGAATAACACAACAAAATGAAAATATATGAGGTCGTTGTCATGCACAGCGTTCCACCCAACCACAGTAAATATATTTCACAGTCATCACAGGGTATGTAAATTCACTATAATACATTCGTACCAATATAAAATTATTTAATTTAAATTCATAGTAATACAGATCGTTTAATTTCGCAGTAATATAATTTGCAGTAAGGCATATCACAATTATCACAGGGTGTGTAAATTCATAGTAATAGCCGATAAAGATGTCATTTAAATCTATGATATCGCAGAGGTCATTTCAAAAAAAATGCAGAGGTCCTTTCATAAAAACACAGAGGACAATTCATTAAAAACATAGAGGACTGTTAGGTTCCAATCTACTGATGTAAATTAGAGTGCAAATGATTTTCAATCCAGTGTTTGTAAGACTTAGAGGCACATCCAAAATATATGGATTTAGAGATAACTTTTATTATTTCAATGGGAATGAACCAAAACCTATTCTAAGAGCTGAATATGGAGGAGATGCTAATCTTTTGTTCAGAATTCCTTTTCATAGATCTCATGACAGTAATCAATAATTGTTTCCTAAAGGGCATTTGATCAACAATAAACATTCAAAGAGACATTCAAAAACTAGCTCAGAGGCTTATCAATGCTAGAAAGACAAAACTCTTATTCAAGAGATGCATTCATTGTTTTCTTTCATTCATTAGCAATCTTCACCAATTCTTGTTAAATAAAAAGTACTGAAAGCGTAAATAACTCAAAAAACATTCATGATCATCCTAATGCTTGAAAGCAAACCACACATTGAATTCTTATTCAAGAAATCATTCACAACATGAGTAAGGCTTTGAAACATTGAGAATATTACTTAACTATGGAATTCATCTAACTACAACAAAGACATGAATAAAACTCATCTACAACAAGATCTGATCTAAAACATCTATCAAAGATTACTTGAAAAGAACATAAAGGAAGAGTGTACTAGTTTAGCAAAGGGGCCCCTCCAATGCTTCACTTGTACACTTGAGTTGTCTTAGCTAAGAAGGAACTTCTAGCAGTATTCACATCATCATATCATAGACATTATCAAGAACAAAAAAAAAGAACTGATCTCAATATTGCAAATTTCAAAGTTTCTTCATTCACATCAAGGGTTGTCATACTAGTCTATGTCTTAGAGTATTTATACAAGAGTTTTGAAACTAATAATGCTAATAAATCTCCTAAAGATCATGATCAGATCCATAAAATATGCTAGGAAGGTCGAATACCCCCTTCAGATCCATAAAATATGAACAAATCCCAAGAAAATCTAAAATTGTCCATGATTTTATGCTAAAACAGGGTATTTTCTACTGAAGTGGCCATGTTTGACCAGTGTTGACCAGATGCCTAGAAAGATTAGATCTCGAAGCTGATAGGTAATCGTCCATCCTTGTACATCAAGGATCATGACCCAAGTCTCATATTTCGCCCAGTTGTCCTGCAAGTACACAAACCTAGGAGCAATTACGGGATTTAGTCAAATCCTGTAATTTCTGATAAATTTTTAATTTTAATGCCAAAAATTTGAAAATTCAATTCTTAAGATAAAGAATGATAAATTTTACTTGCATAAGTTGTTTTATGGAATATATGGAATGATATGGAGGCAAAATGGATGGTTTTGGAGGCAAAAGTATAGTTTATAGAGTGAAAAGGAAGCATAAAAATGTACTCAACAAGGACAATTCATTAAAAACGTAGAGGACAATTCATTAAAAATGCAGAGGATAATTCATTAAAAATGCAGAGGACAATTCACTAAAAACATAGAGGATAATTCAAATGCAGAAGTACTCACTCACAAAAGGTGCAAGGCAATCCATCAACTAGGAACAATCAACAGGGGTAGAAGACTGAAAACTATCCTTCGCTCATCATCCATACACAGAAAAGCAGGGCATTAGAATCTATAGGTCATTGTGCATCAAAGTGACGACCGTCAATTCGGATCTTGGCCGACTGCTTAGTCATGCACTGACGAACTAGGGATGAGGACGAAGTAAAAAGTACAAATCTTCATGACAAGCAACAAACCAAAGGATAGTCACAACCTTCAAGGATTGAAAGCCAAGGGAATCAATCAACAATGAGCTTAAGGCTACGAGCAAATTAAGTTATCAATTAAAATGTTAAGTCAACACTTTCTCACACATTTAAAAGCACATAATGAAAGTTTAAGGTCAATAAAACTCTACCATGCAGAATAAAAGTAAGTGTACCGTAGCCAAAGTCATCTTCTCTGAGTCGTTATCCCGCTCGCTCTGTGCAGCTCCCACTTTTCGACCGATGAGACTTCACCGGTACCTCCCAGCCAATGCTAGGGGTACTCTTCTTCCCCCTTATCTCCCCAAGCCACAAAGGGGTAATGCACACTAAACCAAAGAACAACTAGCTCCCAGCTCACCTCGCAAGGCCAAGCTACCACTCCTCACCGAGATGGGTATCCCAACTCCCACAAGCTAAGTCAGTCAAGTCTAAAATTATGTAGCATAACGTTACACATAACATAAGAGATCCATCTTCCTCCTCCTCCTCCTCCCTCCTTTATATAGAGTTTCTAAGTCATTTACTTTCCCAAAATTCCCATTTAATTTATTGTCCAAAATTTAAATCATAAAAATCCTCCCCGTACATGTGTCACCCATCACCTTCATTGCACCATAAATTAATTTCATTAATTAATTAATTACTCCTATTTCCCTCCCCCACCTAAAAGCATTCCTAGAATCGCTCCTAGGTGTCCTCATATTCTCTTACACATTTTAATGACTTACCCCCTTACTAATTTACTAGTTGAGTTTAATTTAGAAAGTTCTTAAATGCTAGATACCTTACTAAGTTAGTCTTTCTTATTTTTCCTTGCGTTTCCCCTTCTTTTTATGTTTCCCGCTTTTTCCTAGTTTCCTAATTCTTTTAAATTTCCCTCTTTCCCTTTTCATTT
>JASDQU010228978.1:0-13907 GCA_032191745.1 Picea mariana | reverse complement strand
GATTTCCTAAGACTGTTCAAAGACAAGAAAACATCAACCAGTGGTCCAAAACACTCTTGTTAGGCACTTATACTAATCTGGGCAGTTGATCATGCAAAATCCTTAAAGCCAAAATTTTGAAAAATAGGGTTCGCAGGTTGAGAGTGTTACACAGTGCGAGAATAGGTGATTCTCGTAGGTGAGCTTTAAGCAGAGTGCAAGAACCTCGCACTAAACCTAAAGGCAGAGTGCAAGCTCAGTATATTCTCGCAGGCTACTGTGGAGTGCAGTGCGAGAATGTCTGAAATTAATCAAATTTTTGGAAAATGACACAAAATTTGAAGAGGCCTCTGGACTGAGAGGGTCTATCAAGGTATCCTGAAGACTCAGAGATTGATATGAATGGATAAAGGTAAGGCAAGAACAAATGGCCAAAGAAAAATACCAAAAACCACAAAGAAAATGGGTTATATCCCCAACGGAGTTGCCAATTTTGTTATCGGACTAATCGGTAGGTGCAGACACTAACAGAGCTCCCTAGATCCACCTGGATCTAGAACAAAATAGGACAGGACATGAATCTTTCCCTAAGTTTAGACCATTGAATTAGCTAGCAGGAAGGAACAAATAACATACCTTTGTATTGCTTCCTAGGGTCTCTGTTGCTCCCGCTTCGCTCTGTTGCTCTCGTGAAGTCCAGACCAAGACAACACAAACCAACCAAAGTGAATATAGAAAAATATATTCAACTGTCAACTTATGTGTATGATCAAGGAATTACACAATAAAGTGAGAATAACTTTATGGGAAAAAGACATGCCACTGTATCATATTAATTGAAAGTAGAAATTACAACCTGATCGCCTTGATGTCGCAAGCTTCCTTTCGGTGGCTCCTAGCTCCACACACACACTTGCTCAATCCTTGCATGAAGAAGATCAAACCCTATTGATAGACTTGCTAGAGTCTCCAAGCTCCTGTTCAATCTAGGTCCTTCACACAATTCTTTCACCAATTCTCCAATGAATCTTGCTTAATCTTTTCCATGAGAATTCCATCAATATATAGGGGAGAATGAGATGGTTACTTTTATAAGAATGATCCTAAAATATCAAGGAATCTAGTACAAGGATAACCATTCGAATGCTAACCCATTCTTCTAGAATATTCCCTTCTAGAAACATCGAGAATTCATCTTTTTCCAAGCTTTAGAGCAAGTTCTCACCCTAGCTATGTAGCACAGTGTGAGAAGTTCACACCCTAGCTTAAGGAAGCCTACGAGAATGGGTCATTCTCGCACCCTAGTATATTAGCAGCCCGCGAACTCTCTTCAAAGGTATGTTTTCTGGGAAGAGATGAATGTCTATTTTCTCAGGAGAAAGTCCTTATGAGGAGCCTGAGTACACCATCATCAAAACACCATCATGATGACCAAAATCATGGGTAACAGTTATGGATTGGAGTGTACTGTTCCCGTTTGTCAACAAATCCACTTGGTCTTTTAAAGATTTAAGCCGGGACTGTAGCAAAGACACATCTGTATAATACCTGTCGATCCAGGATCAATAGTCATAGGTTGTGTCAGGATAGATCCCGTATGACGCGTGGTCTTCTTCAACCAAAAATTTCTCAATTTCTGAATCTGAGTCTTCACTTACTTCAATTGTGTTTTCTGTGTCTGCACAGGGTTTGATTTTATTCTGAACACTTCATGAAATCAAATGACCAACCCTTTTATTCTTGAAATTAACATCGACGCTACCCTTTAGCTTCTTCCCTGTGGGTTTTTTAACATTTTTAGTGCTATCTTTTGGATGCGAACTCGGTTGATTGTTCTGTCGAGTGACATCAAGGTAGGTCAAGGGTTCATTATTAGGGGAAAGATCACAGGGCAAGAGCGGTGGAGGAGAGGCTGTAATGTTCACAAGGGTTTCAACAATGACCAGTTTATCTACCTGTCCCAACTCACTAATACCAAAGCCATTTCGTGAAATAAATGCATCCCAACAATCATTTTTTAATTGCAACTAGTGCACAAGGATAATTTTAATGAGCCCATGGTGAAATAAAATCGAATCAGACCTTTGCTTTCTAAACCGTTTACCCATCTTATAAAGACTTCTAAGCAGGAAGTAGGGCATTTTAAATGGGAAGCCAATGAAACTCATAAGAAAGCGCAGATGATAAAAGAAAACTAATCCAAATCTTCCTTCACACGTAATGAATTGCTTCACAATAGCAAGTAGATCATGCCACCTAGGTTTTAAGGATGAGACTGGCATTCCTCGATCGCAGCTAGTAATTTTTTGTGAGGTGAACGTCAAAGTCTAGGGGACCTCTTCAACTTTCTCATTCTTGAACCATTTTTGCCCGACAGCTAGTAAACCCGTGGCTTGGCCTAAGAACTCTTCTGTTACTTCTAACTGCATGCCACCTATCTTTACCTTGCAGCCATCGAAGGTCAAGGCAAACTCTTGGGCAACTTGAAGATTGAAACCCTTAAATTTTTCGATGAACAAATGCCAACCATTCCTTTGTAAATTGTCCCTGGTGTTATCATATGATAGCAGGGTTTGGATGCCATTCGGCTCGATCCTTACCACTGGAGCCATGGTGAATGGAAGGGAATCAACACAGAACTCACAGGTAGGGTTTGATAAAAAGCCACAGAGCCATGACCCCGAGCCTTATCAAAACAATGCTATGACAGGTCAAATGGTGGGCAGAGGTGTTAATCACCATGCATGGGAGCAAAATCGTGAAGTCTGAGACCATACTCGGGAGTAATGGCATGCTGTACTCCGTATGCCACCTTGGCATTGGGTACGTGCTGGGATCAGAACACTTTAAAACCAAAATATGCGCATTCATAGTTTGATTACAAAGGTAAGTGCATCAAAAAATTGAATAATTCAAAGTTTCATGAATCAAAAATCCATCAATATGAATATAAAAATCGAATATTAATGAATGGAGGTCTTGCACTTATGCAACCAAGGCATGTTTTGAACCAAGGGGTCATAAACAAGGAGAACAATAATGTTCATAGGAAAAATATGACAATTGTATAATAAACCACATGAACAGTCTTCCTTTAATCACAAATTAAAACAAAATGTCAATTCCAGTCGCGAGTTTTCATGCTTACAATCATGAAAACAAAAATCGAAAAGAAGATATGTAGAAAGCGACAAGTTACAAGTGTCGTTTAGTGAGAATGCTCATGACGAGTAATGAAAATTTAGAGACCCTATGTAGGCAGCTTACAAACAATAGAAATTATATTATTTCTACCAGCAATGGCGACATGCTGGGAGAAGCAGTTATCTCTGCCAAATGACGAGTTCATATTAAGATAATCAGAAAAAACTTCGAATCGAAAACAACCTAAAAGCTGTCTGAACATCGTAAATAATTATAATGCATTCCAGTTTCAGACAATTGTTATTTTTAAAGAGACAAAAACTGACAACAATCTTAACATAAGAGAGTTACGATATTAAAGTTAAAATATTCAATACTGTTGACAGGGACGCTGCTGCCAGCAGGCATCCATAGCCTCATTAGGGATGTCAATTAACCCACTCCGATATCTGTATCTTGTCAAGAAGTTCCAGATCAGAATGAAGGACATTTAAGGTCAAAACAAAATCCATATCTGAGAATTTTCTTATACCTGACATTGCTTTGCTGCCAGCGGGCCTGTTCAGTACCCTGACGAAGTTATCTTGGTGTCATGCATGCATTTACCCACTGCCAGTAGACCTGTTCAGTATCCTGGCGGGTTTACAAGCACTTCCCACAGCTCTCTGAAAATTTATTTAGTTTTTTAAAGATATTTAATAGAGCGGGCTGATGCTGAAAATTCTAGTTTTTTAACACATTTTAGTATGTCACAGACCTTGAAGAAATTTCTTAGTTGTCCTTCATTAAGATCTGGAAATAGTTTGTTAATAAAATCGACTTTCAAGAGCAGGGAGACATCTCTGAGTTGTTCTCTTAAGGAACAGGGACAACGTAAAAATAATATTTATGGATGATCGTGAATACCTTCAGTTGCAGATTGAAATCAAGAAACCTTTTTCAAACAACAAGTTATCTTCAACATGGCTGCAAACTTAGAGAAATACCACAATTGATGTTTAAACAACTTTCAGCAGTCATTTTGGAGGGGAAATTTTTCTGTTCTCTTCGTCTGAGCTAGCCCGTGATGCAGGCATGTGTGCTTCAAAAAGAAAGACCAATAAGCATAAAGGAAAAATCAAAACAAACCAGCAAAGAAAAACAAACAACAAACAAAATAGAAAATATTTACACAGTGTGCATGGGAGCGTGATCAGGCAAAGTACCTTTTTAGAGATTGGCCATTCATCGGAAAGGTGTCTAGCTACCCCTCTAAATTCTATAATTGGAAGGAACTGGGACTCAATTTCTCAGCAATTGATAATGGTCCCAACCACAAGTTCTGAAACTTAGTATGCTCTCATTTTCCCTCATGAGGTTTGTCCCATTTTAGGACAAGGTCACCTACCTCAAAATTTCTGTCAAAGGCATAATTGTAATCAAACCAGTTTTTAACAATGAGTTGATGTTGATCCAATTTCCGTTTTGCTTGAGCCCTCACTTCTTCTAATTTTAAGAAAGCATTAATTCGACTCTCCAAAGGGGGATAGTCTTCTTCCTGTACTTTCTGCGATAACTGCAGAGATGGAAGAAGGACATGTGGTGGAAGAATCACCTCTCTTCTATAAACGAGAAAGAAAGGTGAGTTACCCACATCACTTTTAGGATTTACTCTATCAGCCCAGATAGATGGCGGAGTACTTTAATTTAATTCCTTTTTCTAGAGCGAAATCACTCATTTAAAGAGACGAAAAATAAGAAGCATTATCAAATACCAGGCTTTCAGGGATACCGAAACGTGTAATAATATTTGAATTCAAGAAGGATATTACTTGGCTGGTATTTATAGTTTTTAATGGGGCAACCTCGGACCACCTAGTGAAGTAATATGTGGCTGTTAAGATATATTTATGCTGCTGCGAGGATGGTTGATTGACTGGGCCTATAATATCTAGACCCCACTGCCAAAAAGGGGAGTCTACCGAAACTGGTTGCAAAGGGAAAGATGGTTTTTGTATCCGTCTGGATGCTTTTTGACAAATCACACACTTGCAACATAAAGCATGGGCATCTGTAAAAAGGGTAGGCCAGTAACAACCTACTCTTAATACTTTATGGGCAGTGGTGTCTCCACCGAAATGCCCACTAGCTTCTCCTGCATGCAATTCCAATAAGACTTTTTCTGCTTCATCCTTTTCAAGGCAGCGCATAAGTACTCCATCAAAATTTTGATGGAAAAAAATACCATTAATCAACTAAAAAGAAGCAGATTTTAATCTTAGTGCTCTCCTTTTTGTGGGATCAAGGTGACGAGGGGCTGATCCATGTATAAGATAGAATTTACGCACAACAGATTTGATTTTGATAATGTTGTCCTAGATCTAACATATCATTTTCCTCTTGTTGTCCTACAGTTTAATCAACGACCAATTTTCATAAACCTTGGCCTCTTACAATTTGTGCTGGGGTGATTTCTATGTCATATTCTTGCAAGGATGTGACCCAATTTGTCCTTTTTCGCCTAGTTCTTTCTGTACTAACAAATTTCTGACGGCTGGGTAAGGGACAATGATTTTCGTCCTAGATTTCAACAGATAAGATCGGAAGTGCTTTACTGCTTTTAAAATCGCATAGGCTTGCTAATCTACTACTGGGTAATTAAGTTCCACCCCCTTGAAGGTTGAACTCATAAAGGCGATTGGGACTTCGTTGTTTTCAGCATTCTTTTGAGTTAGGACGGCAGCGTAGGATCGGTCGGAGGCAAACGTGTAGAGGGTGAAGTCTTGCGAAAAGTCAAGGCTCATTAGAGAAGGAGCGTCTATTATGGACTTTTTTATTGAATCAAAAGCCTGGATTTCTAAAGGTCTCCAATGGTACTATACATCTTTTTTTATTAGGTTTTGTAATGGTCTCACCATTTCTGAAAAGCTGGGGATAGATCTGTTAACAAAGTTTATCTGACCTAAGAAAGATTGCATGGGATTTTTTTGACGAGGGCGGGGCCGGGGCAGTTTTGAAATGACTTGAGTTCTTTCAGTGTCGATAATCATCCCTTCGCTCGATACAATGAATCCAAGGAGTTTACCTTGTTCTACTGTGAAGATAGATTTTTTAGGATTCAAAGAAATGTCGTACTTATGACATCGCTGTAGAACGGATCTTAAATGAGCTAGATGATTTTGTTTATTTTTTGAGAAGATAGTGACGTCATCTAGGTAAACTACTATAGATTGATTGATTAAGCCGCGGAAAGTGATTTCCATCGCTCTCTAGAAAGTGGCACCAGTGTTTATGAGTCCAAAGGGCATCTTTCTATAAGTGTAGGTGCCCCATGGAGTGCGGAAGGTGGTTTTGAGTTGGTCTGGAGGAGACATAAAGACTTGGTTGTACCCTAAAAAACCATCCAACAAGGATAATCTTTTAGAACCAGATACTTGTTGAAGGATCTATTCCATGGGAGGGACAGGGTAGTTGTCTTTATCAGACACTCGGTTAAGATTTCGGAAATCGACACATAGTCGGATTTCACCACTCTTCTTTCTGACAGGGACAAGATTAGAGATCCATTGTGTGTGCCTAACTGGGAAAATTATCTTAGCGTTTAGGAGTTTGTTTAATTCCTTCTTGACCATTGGTTCGAGTTTTGGGTGCATTTTCCTTAACTTTTGTTGAGAAGGTTGGGTTTGGGGTTTCATGGGAATAACGTGTTGTATGATGTTAGGATCAAAGGTTTTCAGCTCGTCGTACGTCCAGGCAAAAACATCTTTGAATTCCTTAAAAAAATTAATAAATGCTACTTTTTCTTGCTCAAAACACCCCAACCCTAAATTAATGCACCGTGGATTGTCTTTAGTTCCCAAATTTACCTTTTCATGCGTCAAGGAGGAACTATTTGTTTTACAGTTCACAGATTTTCTGAACTTGTCGTGAAGATCATAAAATTTTTCTAATCTAACCACAGATTTCGGGATAGAGTTTACCATGTCTAATGAAGATTATGGAGATCTCGGATCTGGTATTACCGTAAAGTCACGAAGATTTTCGTCATGGGTACCTTCGTCGATCACCGTGCCCTGGAAAGTTTCTTCCATATGCAGAAAACTTATAATCTGTTGATTGTCATTGAAGACTCTCCAATTCGTGATGTTGTCTGGGACGGATGGTCTGATCAACAGTTCGACGGAAAATGCATTCGAAGATAATCCTTCTGCAGGAAAAAGTTTTGAAGTGACGTTAGCTAACAAATCAGCTTCTGAATTATTCAATCTGGGAATAAAATTTATGTTAAATGCATAAAACTTGTTCATCAAATTCCATACCTCAGTTTGATAGCTTTTAAGGTGCGGAGATAAACAATGGATATAATTTTTTACCTATCTAACCACGATTTCTGAATCACCAAAGACAGTCAAATTTTGAATGTTCAAATCTAATGCTTTTCTGAGGCCTTGTAGGAGTGCCTCATATTCAGCTGTATTATTTGTACATTCGAATTCTAACTGGCAAGCAATCAGAGTCTTGTTACCTGTTGGATCGATGAGAACACAACCTACACTAGCTCCTTCCTTAGAGTTTGACCCATCAAAGTACAGAGACCATATTTGATTTTCGTCAGTTAAATGTGACCAATGAGAGGAAGTTGTTGGCTACGTATATGTCAAAATTTGAGACTGTTGTTCTGGGTCAGTGATAGTAGAAGTTTCGGACATGAAATTGTCGAAAAAAGTTATCCATCCCCTATATTTCAGGCGAATTGGCAGAAGGAGTGAATGGTTCATTGGGATCATTTAAATCAGTCACCGTGAACTTCAGATAACATTCATGATTTACCTTGATTCTATTAGGCTTTCCATTCTCAGGCAGCCACAAGTGAGACCAATCTGTTGCAAATAGCCATGTAATTGTTCTGACCAATTTTTGATAGGCGAAATTGACCGCTCGTCAACTGGAGGAGTGAATCCGGTCTGGGGTTGTTTATATAACCCAAGCCATTTGGGATAATCCATCCTGATGGGTTTAGTGGCTCTGTTGGCCGATCTAAGTCCTAGGAAAATGAAAGAAAAACTAAACTAAAGAAACTAATCTGAGTGAAAAAAAAGCAACTACAACAAACTATATACAAATAGAAAACTATATATACAGTTTACTAACTAATATCATAAAACAATAATTCTACTTATTTAAATGTTCAACTATTGACAAAATTAAATCTCAATTATATATATATACAATATTCACAAATTAAATATTTTAAATCGGAAACCTGCAAAAATCATTTGTGAACTGTCCTATGACAGCGAAACTATTATTTTTGATTTTTATAATTTTTATGAGAAAGGAACAAAATGAAAGCTATCTAAGCTAAGCAATTAAAATAACAATCCTAACTTTAAATCTGAACTATATATCTATCTAAACTACTGAGAATTCTCGAATTTATTAACTATTAAATTGCAAATAACAAACTGACCTGAAGTAACGCTTCCTATTTGTCCTGTGTAAAATACTTGATTTAGCTGTTTGATGGGAGTAAACCTGCACCAGATTTTCCACAAGCTTCTTGTAAACAGGAAGCAACTGTGCTCTTTGAATGACATAACAAACAAGACATAAAACGACAACAATCTTAATGTTTACATATCATCACATTTAGATAAATCACAGTGCAAAGATTTGCATATAATCGTTCATTTAATTAAGAAGAAAAACCTTCTGTTAATTAAATTCAAATAGAGTAATTGCTATGAGTAAGACGAGATACATCAAATATGGAAAGAATTTAAATCATAACGCATCAACCTGTAACAAATCCTGATAACTAAAGTAGTTGATGATTTGATTACAAATTTAAATGCACAAAACTTGAACGAAAGTATGATAAATTGAAAGCTAAAGCTGTTACAAAAAATCCACTTCCATTCAAGTTTGTATAATCATAAGTCCATAGTCTTTGTTCTCCCAACCATGATGGGTTGTTTAAAAAAAATAATGTGTATATAAAGGCCACAGGGTAAAACATCCCTGTGGAAAGTATCAAAACTGTTCACAAAAAAATGGGAACAATCTCCCAGATTCCTATTTCTGCCTAAGACTAACAACTTGAAACAAAACTATGTAACAAAAAGTATGTTCTAAACTACCACAACAGATCCAATTCCCATTGAAATTCGTATGTACCTGTAGATAGGCAAAAGTAAACAATTTTAGATAATGTTTTAATTGTAAAATCAACAAAATCCAAATTTTATGACTAGCTACAGAATCTCATGATTTTGTAGCTGGTCATATTTATAAACAAAATCGTTTTCAAATCAATTCAAATGATAACAAGAATGTATGCGGTCAACCAAACAGAGCCTTCATTACCAATTCAGAACAAGCAAAACATTCACACTAAAACTAACCAAATCTTTTATGCCAATTTAGAACTAACATAATCGTATTACATTAATCGAATGGTAACAGGAATGTATGCGTTCAAACAATTCTTTTGTTACTAATTCAAAATGAATACAATCATTTATGCCAATTCAAGGACAACAAAATCGTGTTAATCCAAACAGAACTGTATGCGATTTAGCAATCAAATCAATGCCAACACAATCAACTATGCTAATTCAAAACCAACAGAATCATTTTTGAATCAAACAAAAGGGAACTAAATCAAACTAACTCAGAGCCAATTCAATCGTTCATACTAATTCAAGAACAACAAAATCATATTAAATCGATTCAATCAAAACAGAGGTATATTCAAATTTAGCAAAAAAATCTTTTGTATTGATTCAATGCAAACACAATTCAAAACGAAATCATTCTTGGTAATTTGAAAATAACAGAATCGTGTTTGAATCTATTCAAACAAAACAGAACTAATTCATAGAAAACACAATCGGCTATGCTAATTCAAACCAAAAATCGATATTGAAATAACATACCTGGGCTGTAGGAAAATGATTTGGTCAGGATAGCTTTGAGTTAACGAAGGCAGTAGCTGCCTCAACATTTCTGAAGATGATAGAACCTGTGGTCTTTTGTCTCTTATCGTTGGCTTGCAGCCTAACATTTTCCTTAGACAACACAGTCACCCGGTCCTCTAAGGACTTAATTTTGGATTGCAACAGAGGGACATCTGTGTAGTATCGTTCCAGCCAAGAGTTGCATTGAGTGCACTATTGTTGATCGGGCCAAGCCACTACAGGTGAGGGTTCTTTTAAATTACCAGGGGTTCCACTGTCAAGCTTAATTCCAGTGAAGTTAGGGTCATTCTTTAGGCATGGTGGAAGGTTGAACACGTAGTCAAAGRGTTCAACAGAACATAKGCCATGAGAGTAAGGGTATTCCTCRGCCAAAAAGTGTTCAATCTCAGAGTCCGAATCTTCACTCAAAACAATAGGCTTCAGGTCTATGTTTTGTTTGGGCTTGTTCCGAGCGCACCTAGATACCCARYGTGCAGCTTTCCTTACTTTTATATTGACATTTGTATTACCCTTCCCTTTTTTTCTTATAGGCCTCTTAACAGTCTTAGCATTGTCTTTCAAACACGGGTCGGGCATAGTGTCAGGTAGGTCAGCATTGGGGTATGTCGAGGGTTTGACAACGGGTAGGAGGGTAGGAGGTGGCACGACTGACCCAACAAGGGTTTCAGAGACCACGGTCTTGTCCACTTGAATACACTCGGGAGTGGCAAAGCCATTCCTGAACAGGAAAGCTTGCCAACAGTCACCACTCAGCCTCAAATGATGAACACTAATGATTTTGATCAAGCAATGATGGAAAAGGCTGGAATCAACCTTTTCCCTCTTAAATCGTTTAGACATTTTATACAGACTGCGTAGGAGGTAGTGAGGCATATTCACAGGGAAATCCATGAAATTCATAAGCAACCAGTGATGGTAAAGAAACACTAAACCATAACGACCTTCGCAAGTCACGAATTGATTAACAATTGCCAATAGATCATGCCACCTAGACTTAATGGCAGTGACTGGCATACCTCTGTCACAGCTGACAATTTTCCTTGATGTAAATAGGAGTGGCCACGACACTTCATCCATATTCGAATTCTTAAACCACCTCTTCCCTTTAGCTGGCAAACCCGTGGCTGAACTGAGGAATTCTTCATTTAGCTCGAGTTGAATGTCCCCAACCTTAGCCCTGCATCCATCGAATGTGAGGGAAAACTGTTGGGCTACCACAAGGTTGAAACCCTCAAATTTTTGAATAAAAACTAACCAGCCCTTATTCTCCAAGTCTTGACGAGCATTGTCAAATAAAAGTAGTGTTTGGATGCCATTAGGTTCTATGCGCACTACATGTTTCATAGGAGAGAACACACAGTCGACAGGGTAAACGGTGAGGAGGCTAGATGAGGTCGACACAGGACCAAATGCTGACAGGTTTCCCAAAACAAACAGAGGTAGCCCGAGATACAAGGCAGACATTAATGCCTATACGTGCGTGGGTGGTGGAAAGAAATAAAACCATGCAAAACAATCATTTCGATATGTACAATTGACGACGCTTTGGTGATTCAAATCACTATTGGTGTATTTTAAAAACAATGTAAACGACATGCCAAGCAAATAACCATTGAAAAACATGACAAGTCGATCCAAATATTTGAACAAATAATAGCTTTTGCATGATTTAAAACAAAACAATCATTTTGAATAAAGCACCAAGGATTTGATCATAAAATGTATGCGTTCTATGAAACCATTGTCCCAAGGAATTTGATCAAAGACAATAGAACATCATACCATCATTATATCAAGGATTCAATCACAATCATCAGAATATCATTGCATCACAAACTTATAAAATGAAGTCATATCAACCAAAAAAATGCAAAGTGAATAAAAGTTTGGTGTTTTGACGCATGTATAACCATTATTGAGTTAGAGGTGAAATGACCACAGGAACATGTGTAATCATAATAATCCAGTGACGATTTTAACTCCATCGAAATAAATTGCAATTCAATTTTTTCACGCTTGCAGTCATGAAAACGAAGATGAAAGGCAGGTGTATGAATAGTGCAAGATAATAGTGTCATTTTGTTTTCAAGAATTGCGACAAGTACTTAGGGTTCAGAACCCTTGTGTGGGCAGCTTGTAAGCAAAAGATAAAAACGCAAAATGGTTGCCAACACCAATCTCTACTTAAAAAAAAACCATAAACTTCTGGGATATCTACAACAATAATATCAATCTCTTGATGAACTTTAGGATTAGACGACAATCTTATAAGCACATTTCTTAATTCGCCTATCACTTTAACACTAGTTCGATCAAGCTGGATAATTTTCAATCTGGATGGTTGAACTTTGCCATTGATCTTTTGACAGATAGACCAAGGCATTATGTTAGATGACACACCTGAATCTACCATACAGTTATGTACATTTCGATTGAAAATTTCAAAAGTCAACAAAAATGGAGGGACATTTCTGCAAGTATTAATGGTGGAAGTTTGTTGCTTTTTACTCACACCGTCTGAAACTGGTTTATCTACATTTGTTACATTGTTTATGGGAAGGTCTATTTTATCATGAGGCTTAGATGTAGTTTTGGCGGAGGCCTGCTGAGGAATTTTGGGGCTATTTTGAACACCTTTGTTGCTATTTGGGTTGCTATTTTTGTTGTTCTCTGCAATATTCTGCAACATTTTTTGCAGAAGAAAAAGTAATTTTAATAATTCGTCAACATAAATATTAGCCCTAAGATTTTTTAGATCTTCAATTAAATCATAATCGAAACTTGGGTTTACTGAATTCTGTTTAGTCTCAGTTGATTTAGACTATTTTTTAGGCAAAGTCGTTGTAATTTCGGAGGAAGGCTTATTTGTTGTCTTGCTCCTAGTATTGTAAGAATGCATTGTTTCAAAATTAGCTTGAAAAATGCTATCTGAAAAATGTCCGAAAATATTCGGAGAGGATTCATCTTCTTCTACCCTCTCTTGTTCAGCTACTTCTTCAAGAATCTCGAGAGGAATCAAGTTATCGTGTGCTTCTAGGATCTTTTGAATAGAAAATTGCAGGCTTTCTAGATTTAGGACTTTAGTATTTGAATTAGGTCGGTTGGTGGGGAAAGGCTTCCTAAAAGGGGGCTTGTAAGGCCCTTTGCTGGAAGAAGCTTCTTCAGTTGACCTTTTCAAATCTATAACTTGGTTGGACAATTTTTCAACGACTTTCTGTAAGTTTTATAAATCCGAACTCTCAGGTTGAGCTTTGTTTTGGGAAGGTCTAGGAAGGATTTCGATTTTCTTCTTGGAGGATGAACTAGTCTCTATCTCGTTGCTAGTAGTGTCTTTTAAACTGAGAATGTCTTTCTCAATCTAACTGGCCTCTTCGAAGGCTTCTAACAACGTGGATTTCTTGGATCTCTTAACCCAAATGGCTATGTTTTGATGTAATGTTTGCGTGTAGTATGTGACAAGAAGATTCTCAGTAGGCATCGAATCCATAGGGATATAGTTCTTTAGTGTCAAGAACCTTTGATTAAATTCTTTGATCTTTTCTTTGGGGTTCATTTTTAGACTAGAAAGCTCCATGACTAGAACTTCAGGAGACTTGTTGTCTCCAAACTTCTCAAGGAAACATGATTCAAATTTCTCCCATGACATGATGGTGTGAGGCTGTTGGGCAAAGTACCAGGTAGAGACATTTCCTTCGAAGGTGTAGGGAAACAATTTACAGACTACGTCTTCGTGATCAACACTACATAGTCTAATGGCTAACATAAAATTTTTGATGTTATCTTCAGCGATCTGTTTGGAGTTCGCGTCAAATTTAGGGAGCCATT
>JASDQU010228976.1:17269-28131 GCA_032191745.1 Picea mariana | reverse complement strand
ATCAATTGTAGAATCAATGAAAGGAATAACTACACAAGCTATATGAATGGTGAAAATAGTAGATATGGAAATGTTCGTAGACTTGTCAACATAAATTATAATCCATTTGACCCATTAATGGATCAAAATATTGTATGTTACAAGTGCAATAATTTTGGTCACAAAGCATGATATTGCAGAGAGACAAAGGAAGATAATCATATGCCAAATGTCTGTATACCAACTACAACATGGAAAAGGAAAGAAATTCCACAAAATGAAAATTTTCGAATAGCATTGGTCGCTAAAGAATGCAAAGAAGAAAATGAATAGTTCGTAGACAGTGGGTGCTCATCTCATATGACCGGAGATCAAAGAAAATTGTCAGCTTGAAGAAAAAGGGTGGAAATGTTGCATTTGGACATGACTCGTCTACCAAAATACTTGGAAAAGGAGCTGTAAAGCTTAGAAATGAAAATGTAAAAGAAGGGAAAGCCCTATTAGTTGAAGATTTGAAGCATAACATCCTTAGTGTCAGCAAAATATGTGATCAAGGACACACTCTTACGTTTGAATCTCGAAAATGTAAAATCAGAGAAACTAACTCAGGATGATTGGTTGCAACTGCAACAAGAAGACCAAAAAACATATACATCCTAGACATGAAGAAGAGAGAGAAGACATAAGCCACAAAAAAGGATTTGAAGGAAGAAAGAGTCCAAAAGACAAAAAATAAGGATGAAGTATTATTGAGTGCCACATGTTCAGGGGGAGCAACCCCAAAGAAGAGAGTTACCTTTTGCCATTAAAATCAAGGGGAGAATCCCTACCCTTTTCCATTGATGTCAAAGGGGGAGAGAAATTGGGATCATGATAATAGGGGGAGCATGAGTGTTTCCATCAATGACAAAGGGGGAGATTGTTGGAATATTGGTTGTTTTCATTGATGTAAACCCTAGTCATTGGTTTTGGACCACAAGATTGATGAAGGTATTTGAACATGAAGGACAATGCACATGTAGACACAATATCCATGGATAGATATTATACATAATGTTGTTTCTAGTGGTAGGTGGAACATCACGTGGATCCTTATGGTTGAGGAGAAATGAATTTTTGAAGATGACAAAGTGAATTGAAGAAGGAAGTACAGGTCGGCCCTGTAGATAATTAAAGAAAAGAATTACAATATAAGAAAGTGTGAGATCGGCCCTAATGTTAAAAGGAAGTGACATAAATGGTATAAATACATATCATTATACATTCATTATACACACAAGTCTAATTTCATAGGAAATCTAAAGAAAAGAAGGCCATGTTTGAAGGGAGGATGAAATCTTTTGGTGATGTGTTCTAAGGTATGTTATTTACAGGTCATCTTACCATTTTTGCTATAATTTTTTTTCTATAATGATTAATATGGTGAAATTGATATGGTATGGAGAAGACATATCTAGGTACCTATGGTAAAAATTTCATATCTTTATTTGCTATAATTTTGGAGATACACTATGTGGAAGATAGGGTTTTTTTACCAGTCTTGAAGCTAGTCAATAAACATGTGTTCTAGGTAAAACAATCATAACTTATTCATAGAAAATACAAATTAAGTGAGACCAATTTCATTGGAAAAAATACGGACTTTAGTTTTTTGTGTGTGAGTTTCAGAATCTGATGTTAAATATTGAGCGCAGGGCATTATGTACAAGTTCGATCTCTTGAATAAACCAGAATTGAATAAGGTCTACCATTCTCTCTATAACTTCTTTTTGGGGAGGATTCAAGGAGTGAAACTTGGAGGATATTCATAGAATACATTTATTAATATTGTCTATAGGATCATATTATTCCAAGAATTGAAGAATTGCAAAAGTTGAAGAAGTCTCAGGAAGCATTATCAGGTTATATGTGATGGTTGGTTGATGGTGATGATTTAATGTAAAGTTTTATTATCTCTCATATATTCTTAGGTGGAAGGAAGGGGAAAGGATGGAGAGGTCAACCCTCTCTTGATATTGTATATTCCTCTTGGAGGCTTATCCCTCCATTTATATTTGGAAGTTGTAGCTACCTTTGGAAGTCATTACTTCCCTTGAACAATAACTATTGATTATTTCTCATATATTGTGCATGGTGTATTGGTGTAAATCTTATACTATTGTTCATTGCTCATTGGATATAATTGAATGGTTTAAGTATAATTTTTAAAAGGTTTTTAAATTGTACTTGATACTGATTCACCCCCCTCTCAGTATCAACAAATGTAATCATACTCAAGTTATTAATAATATCACAATGTTGCATGCAGATAGATCAAATGAAAAGAGACAACAAACTAACCCCACTAAAAAAGGGAAAAGGGGCGGGGGGGAATTAAGTCTTAGGGAATATTTTATTAATATTTATGGAAAAGTGTAAGTTATGAATAATTGTTTATCCTAAGTTCTCAAGGGAAGGGAACGATTCAAAAAGTGGCTAAATCTAGTCCTAAGGGTGACAAGTGTCCAGTTTAAGGCATGTAATATATATTGTTGGCCTTAGTGTAGTTCAAGGGGGAGAGAACTCATTCGGGGGGTAGTCATTCATTTTATCATATGCAGAAGGGGTTGGGCCAACTAAGAAAAATACAACCATTATCTTATGTGCATAGAGAAGCTTGTAAAGGGGTTTTTAATATTGTAACCAAAGTTTTGTTGTCGAAGAGGCGGGTTGTCAGGCCCGTGAGCATTTTCTCTAGGTGAAAGATTTGTTGTCGAAGAGGCAGTTTTCAGGCCCGTGAGCATTCTCTCCAGGTGAGAATTTTGCTAGGAATTATTCCCTGGTGCATTGGGCATTAGATGCAAGGCTATGAGACTTCCTGTATGGCTTGTTGCTGGAACCTTGGAGGGGAAGTGGGGCAACCGAGGTACTTTTGAGTAGAGAAGGGGAATGAGAGACTGTAGCATAGTTGCAGTAGTGGCACCTTGGATTGAACAATTATGTTGATTGTTAGACCTTAGCTTGGCATTAAGAACCTTTTTGCCTAGTGGAGTTAAGCCCCAGCGCAAGGGTGACCTATTGCTGAAAGATTATGAGCAACAAAGTATATTGATGGGAAGGAACATCTGAGTTTTGCACACATTTGGTGACTTTTCATAAACGATAAGTGTCTTTATGTGCTTGTCTCATTTACTGTGTGCTTAATTATCTATGTTCAATATGGGTTTAATTCTTGTATGATCATGGATATAAGTAATTGTTGTTATTATGTATAATGTCGCTTACACATGTAAATGTGGTGTTGATATTCAATATTTGTAGTTGTGCATAAGTATGATAGTTGTTGTTAGTTTTCCTATTATTTTAACTTTATGATATTGGTCATGAGTCTCCGAGACAAGGTTAGAATGGCCACGCATGTAGGGAAATACTTTGTCTGCACCAGAGGTTGGATTTACTTGTGCGCACATGGAAGCAGTCTACGCGCACAAGGAGAACACAATTGGCATGTGATTCCGGAATGGTTGCGGGCGCAGTAGTGATCTCATGTTCAGAGTGAATCACATGCGCAAAATAAATTTGTGTGCTCAATATGCTTGCACGTGCATTTACATTGAATTACTTTCACTGTTATAAATTATGTCAAAGAAAAGGTGTTGCGTAACTTATCTTGGGGTTGAGCGTATTACTTCAAGTAATATTGTGCAGACTAGTGTTATAGAGTAGAATCGATGCACTGTATTTTTGGATTAGCATTGTTCAATAGTAAGTTGGGTAATGTTACATTGTGGTATCTAAGCATTTTTTTTAACACAAACTAAAGAGAGATGTATATTAAAGGGACTGAAAATAAACTAAATCATCAAAAGAGATTACATATCGAGCATATAGCCATTTGTTTTCTACTAGAATAACTATCAAAAGACTTGCATTGCATAATATTCTTACTGGGTTATTTCCAATTAATTCTAGACTATAAACATCTCTGCAAAACTGCCCAGGGAACCACCAAAATTTAAACAACATTCACGACATGTTAGAGGTTGTATATTTCTTTTAAGGGTTCTTTTGAGGGATGGGAGGGTATTATCTAGTATCCATTGGAGTTTTTACCTTATCAGAACTTCCTTGATTATTTCTGTAGCACCATCAATTGGCCTGGGCCTTCCAAGATTGACAAAGTTATAAGTTGAGTGTTGTTCCAGACTATGGTCTCGTAGAGTTTGGAAAGTAGCTTCCATATCATCTAGTCTCTGAGATAGATAAGAAAGGCCAACCTCGAAGTAGTTGAAGTGTTCCTCCATGTAGTTTGAAAGCCTTGTTATAATTCCTTACAACTCTTTGAGTTTTCCCATGAGTTGTTGTAGAAAATTATGCCCTGCTACATCTCTATTGTGCTAGAGGTCCCTCATCAAGGGTTCCATAGGAATGCCTCATGTGTGAGCCCTGTACTCAAAAAATTGCTAGGGGAATCAAAGAGACGTTCCCAATGAGAGTCTTTCCTGAAATTGACTACCTTTTTTGCAGTGCTTGATGAAGAAAGTAACTGATTTTGAGGAAGAATATGGGAGTATGTATTCAAAGTTTGAGAGAAAATGATTTTTGCTAAACTAGAGGGTTTCAACTTTGTAACCACATAAGAAATTGTCATATCGACACTACTTAAGAGAATTGAGCCATGTAATGGAAGACACTTCACACAAGCTCAAATTCTCCTCTCATAACTATGATATCCCTTCACACAAGTGTGTATCACTCCATGAAGTGCAAGAACGCCACAGATGTTGATGGGACACAACATGGTGACGTGTTATGGGATGGGGAGGGTACCCCTCTATTAATTTAAATGAATAACCCCTTGCATTTCCCTAGCTGTTATCTTTTCCATGATATCCAATTGAGTGTTGAGGGTCCTTTTAACATGGTGAATAGTGAATTTTTCAAAATCTTGAGCCATAGTTTTAACTCTTGAAACTATACTCATTAGCATATTATTTCTAGAAGAGTTGTTGTTGATGACCGTTCTAATTATTATCATTGAGTCATCTATTACTGTGAGCTAATGAATTTGTTGATTGCTTGCAATTTTAAGACAGAGGTAAAGGGTGTAGTCTTCCACAATGTTGTTTGTCTTTTCTCCTAATCCCCAAGAAAACTTATACAATGTGTTTCCCCCAAGATCTTGGATGATCCCACCTGCACCTTCCACCCCAAAATTTCCCCATGATGCACCATCAAAGAAAAAAATATGGGTGCCTTAATTTTGAAGCCAGATATTGAATTCCTCTTTTGTTTTTCTGATTATCCATTGCAGATGGGAGTAGTTTTTCTCATTATGGGTGCCATATTTTGAATTTTCCAGAACATATTAAACCATTCTTCTTCATAATTTTTAGTGTGTGGATCTCTTTTAAGGTTCCTGTATTGCTTGTATTCTGCACAAAGTGAAATTGCTCTAATTGTTGTTTGATTTGAGTTTGTATTTTCATTTGATTTTTTTGTTTTTTTCTTGTCACCCAAATTTCCTAGCAAACATATTTGGGAATAACTATCCATAGCCTTTTCAATTTAGGTTTATGGCGAAAAATCCCTAGATAATTCTGATCCCAATTCTGAAATAAATCTTTTATAGCAGTTGGTAATCTTGTGAGAGAGGACAGATCTCTAAGAATTACATTCCAAGTCGACTTTGTGAATTGAAATTGAACAAATAGACAACGAATCGATTCTTCATCTTGCGTACAGAGGGCACATCGAGTGTGACCAACAATATTTCTCTTTCTTAGAATTTATTCTGTAAGAATGCTCCCATGAACCATAATCCAAATGAAAGAGTTTATTTTTGGCATGCCATCATTTTTCCAAACTGATTTCCATATTGAGGATTTGGGGAAGAAGGTCATCTCATTATGTATTGTGTTGTATCATTTACATACTATATAATGAGATATCCCCCAACATCTGGAATCTATATCATTTATATTTTTTGGAGTGCATCCATTGAGTGAATTATAGAAGATAAAAGTATAATTTCCGATGTGGGGAGGGGGATTTAGAGTTTCCAAACCCTTCCAAAGTCCTAAAGCTTCATCCCATTTGGAGATGTCGTGCAATTAAGTAACCCTTGCTCTTGCATACAATGTTTACGTGGTTCCATATCTTGTTGAGAAAAGAAGGGGTCACACTCCATAATATTATCTTCCCAGATTTTAATCCTTTTTCCATTTCCAGGTATCCAATTTAGATGCAGTTTGATTATTGGTATAGTTGTTAAGAGGAGATGGAAAATTGGTGAACCTTTGTCTTTTTTGGGAGGTATTTCAAGACATCGGGATTGAGTTCCTTTGAAGTATTTTTTCCAAATAACTTGTTTCCACCATGAAGTTTCTACTATTATCATCCTCCATAACATTTTTTCTCCCATTTACCTATTCATGTATTTAGGATTTTGGATGCCCAAACAGTAAACCACCTCTTCACTTTGGATGTAAGACTTATTTCTAATTGATTAAGTGGAATTTTTTCCCGATCATTTTTACATCTTGCCATAAAAAGTGCCTTATTTTTGCAGCAATCTGATTTGTAATACTCTTAGGATCTAGAAGAGAATAGGATTGATATATGGACGAGGCTGGGAGTACTACTTTGATCAGTACAATTCTCCCTGCTAGGTTTAACCATTGTGTGCCCCATAGGGTGAATTTAACACTTATCTTTTCTAATATATGTCTCCATTTAGTGGCAGTGGCCTTTTTTAGGGATATTGGGATACTAAGATATCTAAAGGAGTCCATTTTTTCGGCATATGGGAGATGAAAAGGGCGAGAGATATTTTGAAGAACCTGAGTGTTGACATTCTAGCCCATAATTTGGGATTTCCTATGAAATAACTTCTCCCGAAGAATCCAAGAAGGCATCCAAGAAAAATTTGAAATGAGTGGCTATAATTTGAGAGGCTCCTCCAAGGAGAAGTGTGTCATCTACAAACTGAGTGTGGTTTAAAGGATTTACCCACAAACCATTTGGATGCTCAAAATATTTCTGATTTCACGTTCATATTCTAGCTTTTGACTGAGAGAGTCTGCCATGATTATATAGAGCAGGGGAGAAATAAGGCATCCTTGAAAAATACCTTTGTTCCCTTGGAAGAAGTTTGTTCAGAGGCCATTCACTAGAGGGGATATCCATGATCCTCCAACACAAGAACTAATCCATTTGATGAAATTGATATTGTAACGTTCCCCCGACCAACCTCAGGCCGGAGTGCACCACTCCATAGCAACCACGCATGCTCTAACACCAGTCGATAACATTCTTAGTAATAAACTGAGTTATGCCACCTATATTTACTCTTTTTACTGCATGTAGCTAAAATATATACATACAACATTCTTGCGGAAGCTTTAAAGTTAAACACCAATTTTCTTTCCGTAACATACGACTTTTATATGGAAATAACAATAACTACAGATATGAAACATTTACAAGAAATTACCCATAAGCACACAAGCAATCATAATCACATATATGCTAAAATCGTAACATAGGCATGTAAATAACAAAACAACATATCATTTTATCATACAATTGGTACTTATATTAGAAATATTGTCACCAATTGCTTACAGACCGTCCATGAACTTGCTATCCATAGACTACATTGTTCATCACTCTCAACAGTGAGTCACCCCCAAGTTGGGACTGAACTCCACCTAGGTTAAAGGTCTTATCTAGGATGAGGCTCAAGGACAATAGGAAAGACTCTGTCTCAGGTGCTCACTCAACTAACAACCTACAACCTCACATTCCCCACATGCCTATCCCACCCAAGGAAGTGTGCTCCTTCTCTTCTCAATAGTCCCTCAACTGCCCCACTTCCCTTCTAGGGCTTCAACAACAGGCCAGACCAGAATTCTCAGAGTGTTGTAGCCACAATTTAGCACCTTCGAGAATCAAGCCCCAACAATTCTCTCACTCAGAGAACTGCTCACGCGCCTGACAACTCGCTTCTTCAATCCTGCTCTCAGATAACCAGGTACACCAACCAAAAGGAGGTATGGGAATGGGTCTTAGAATGGTGAAATGGTTGTCTCAAGGATAAGAGAATGCGTGAGTGAAAATGGTCATGGAATCATTGATTGGATAACTGAGTGTGTACAGGAATCACTGTGAACTCTTTGTGAAAGTGATGGTGAGAATGATGGTCAGGCTTTGCTCTGGTAAGAAATCCCCCTTGTGGAAAAGATCCCCCAAATGAGCTAAGTCCCCCATGATATGAATGCATGTCCCCAACTTGACACTTGTCATATAAGAAGTTACTTTGGTCCACTTGTCTCCAACTTTAGGACTTACGATAAAATAATTATCCATACTTTACATTTTAGGAATATCAATATAATATTCCCTTGACTTTTGGCCCTCCCTTTCCCTAACTGGTGAAGTCCAGTCCCCCATCTCTTTTATCATGGTCGGTCTACGTGCAACGATGTATTTATATTAATCATGAGTCATGTACAAAGTAGGTGCATTGGTCCTTGACATATAGGCGTTCTGGCCTAATACCAAAACATAAGCATCCTAGATTATAGTAACCGGCTCACTAGCCTATAATACATATCATATACACGAGGCTCATTGTCCTCCATAGTATGCGCACCTTAGTTACTGCGCGTGGTATCCTGCGATGTGCGCACTACATCATTTTACTATGCAGTTCATGCGCACACTATGCCACATGATGTGCATTACCAAATGAGGTCAAAATAGCTCACCAACTTAAGTATATTTATATTACATTTGAAATTGGGTTCGGTCAAGGGATATTACAATCCCCTCCCCTTATTTATGCATTGTCCTCAGTGCATCATACACCCATATATAACAAAGTTTCAAAAATCTTCAAAAAGATGCAGGTATTATGTCTGCATTGCATATTTATTCTCCCAAGTAGCATCCTCAGGACCGTACCAGGTCCATTGAAGCTTTACAAGCCCTATGGCTAGGTTCCATAGCTGCTTGACTTTTCGGTCCAAAATGCGCACCGGATGCACTTGAAAAGCGCCTTCTTGCTCCACCTATATCACATTCCAATCAATAACATGATTAGCATCTGGTATATATTTCTTTAGCAATGATACATGGAAGACATTATGAACAGACATAGATGCAGGCAATGCAATCATATAAGAAACTAGACCAATCCTCTCTAGAATTTCAGAAGTCCCACAAAATCTAGCTGCCAACTTGGCACAACTTCCCAACTTCAGGGAACTCCTGTTAGCTTTCACTTTCAAGAAAACATGATCACCCACTTTGAATTATTTGTGGGTTCTGTTCTTATCGGCATAACTTTTATGTTTGTCTTGGGCAGCTTTTAAATTCTTCTTAATTTTTATCATTTGGTCCTCCATATCCCTGAGCAACTTTGGCCCAACTACTATCCTATCAGCGGGATTATCCCAACTCACTGGAGTATTTCACTTTCTATTGTAAAGTGCTTCAAATGGGCTCATCTTTAATGATGCATGATACCCATTGTTGTATGTGAATTATACCAAGTGTAGGTAGTCTTGCCATTTCGATGGTTTGTCCATGACATACATTCTCAGTGTATCTTCTATCACCCTGTTCAATATTTCTGTCTGTCCATTAGACTCAGGATGATAAGATGTACTAAAGTTCAGATTCGTTTTGAATCCTTTGAACAATCCTTTCCAGAAATTCGAGGTGAATTTCGGGTCTCTGTCGGACACAATTATTTTAGGAACCCCGTGCAATCGTGCCACTTCCTTCATGAAAATATCAACAACCTTTGCTTCCTTGTGCATAGTTTTCAGTGGAATAAAATGGGCAGCTTTCGTAAGCTTTTCCACCACCACCATGATCAAATCATGCAGCTTTCTTGTTCTAGGAAATCCTATAATAAAATCCATTGTCACCACTTCCCACTTCTATTCAGGAATGGTTAAAGGTTGTAGCAACCCTGCTAGGTGTTTATTCTCATCTTTCACTTTCTGGCATTCCATACATCTAGCGATGTACTCGGTGATCTCTTTCTTCATACCTGGCCAAAAGTAATGGCTCTTGATTACTGCCATGATTTTCTGATATCCAGGGTGCCCTGCATAAGGAACATTATGCATTTCATGCAAAATCACACATTTCAAGTTCTGGACATTTGGAACAAAAATCATGTTCTTGTGCTGCAGTATTCCATCTATTCCCAACTTATAATCATCCACCTTCCGAAGTATCTTCCCCTGTTGTAGCATTACTACCAATTCCCTGTATTGCAGAGCTACATTAACAGCCTCCAGAATTTTTCTTTTAACATCAATTTGGTACATGCTAATGGCTGAAGTATGTAACTCATGCACCTTCATGCTAAGTGCATCATCCACTTTAATCTCTTTCCCTTTGATATGCTTTATATCAAAATCATATTCTCTTAGAAATTCCAACCATATTCTTTGTCTAGCATTTAGATTTGGCTGATCAAATAAATATTTCAGACCATTGTGGTCTGTTCTTAGCTCAAACCTCTTTCCCATGAGGTAGTGTCTCCATTTCCTCAAAGCATGCACTATGGCTGCCAACTCCAAATCATGAGTGGCATAGTTTCTTTCATGATCCTTCAACTTACTTGATTCATAACATAAGACAAACCCATTTTGACTGAGGACTCCACCAAGTCCTTCATTACATGCATTAGTGCATACAATGAAGTCTTCTTCTGGGTCTGCAATCCTCAATATTGGAGCACTTGTCAATAATTGTTTTAAGTGTTAGAAACTTCTTTCACAATCCAGTGTCCACTGAAACTTCACCCCCTTCCTTTGCAAGGAAGTGATTGGATGTGAAATCTTTGAGAATCTTTCGATAAATATTCTATAATAACTTGCAAG
>JASDQU010228971.1:4346-17203 GCA_032191745.1 Picea mariana | reverse complement strand
GAAAGATACCGGGAAGTGGTGCGACTTCTATAAGAGCCCTTGGCATAACACTCCTGACTGTCCCTCAAAGCAATCGCTGGTGGCCGAAGTGAAAGCCTCTGAATCAGATGCAGATTTTGACTTTGAGCCAGAACTAGAAAGGGGAAGATGAATTATTGACGCAGAACCCAGTGCCACCGTTGCTACCACCAAGCTCCATCTCGGTGAACCAGACGAGCCAGAAGAAGGAGAACGCCTCTTCCATTCACAGATGTGGGTAAAAGGCACCCCACTGTACTTCATCGTTGATAGCGATATCCAGAAGAACCTCATCTCAACAGAGGTCGTCAAGTGGCTGGCCCTGCCAACAACACCACACCCACAACCCTACACCATTGGATGGCTCCGCGAAGGAAGCGATCTCTGCGTCAGCCAACAGTGTCAACTTTCGTATGTCATCAAGCCCTTCAAAGACGAGGTATTGTGTGATGTTGCTCTCAAAGTTTGTGATGTTCTTTGGGCCAACCTTATTTATGGAAACGTTATGATGTATATGAGTCTAGGCCTCGTAGTGTTATTATTACTTTGAACATGAAATTGTACATGATACTCGAGGCAGTCCCGCCTAGTGCTATTTCCTTGATCTCTACTAAGCAATGGAGGAAGGTCATCTCTCAGACGGGGAAGTTTGTCTTCTTCGTTATTCGCTTTCAGAATAAGCGAAAGATCACAGCCACATCTAGGGTCTCTGCGACCGACCTCTCCACACAGCAGAAACAAGTAGGTAAGGTTGTGGAAGAATACTCTCCTCACCTACAGGGGTACCTCTGCACTGCCAGGTGAAACACCCCATCGATCTGACCCTAGACGCACCGCTGCCCAATGGGCTAGCCTATTTCCTCTCTTTGTTAGAGAATGAGGAGATCAAGCGACAGATCCAAGAATTGTTCCACAAGGGGCACATCCGTTCCGACTCATCACCTTTCGGGAGCCCAATCGTGCTGGTACAAAAGAAAGATGGAACCTGACGACTCTGTATTGATTATCAAGCTATGAATAAAATCACAGTCAGAAACCGGTACTCGATTCCCCGAATCGACGACCTCCTTGATAAACTCACAGGGGCCAAATACTCCAGTAAGATTGATTTGAAGTCTGGCTACCACCAAGTCCCGATAGAACAGACAGATGTATGGAAGACTACCTTCAAGTCAAATGAAGGCCTTTTTGAATGGTTGGTCATGCCCTTTGGTTTGACAAATTCTCCAACAACTTTCATGAGGATGATGGACGATATCCTGCGACCATTCACCAATACTTTTGTAGTGGTGTATCTGGATGGCATTCTAATTTACAGCAAGACTTGGGCCAAACACTTGCAACATATTCAACAGGTTTTGCACACCTTGCGGCAACACAAGCTATATGCTAACTTGGAAAAATTCTCTTTCAGCATGGACATGGTCCATTACCTAGGCTACATCATTGATCAGCATGGCGTACATGTGGATCTAGCCAAGATCCAAGTCATCCGTGACTGGCTAGCCCCAACCACACTCATTGAGCTTCAGAGCTTCTTGGGCCTTGCCAATTTCTACTGCAGGTTCATGTTGGGATTCTCCCATATTGCATGGGCCCTCATCCAAATCAACAGGGGTGGTGGTAAGGTGAAATTTGCGTGGGGCCGGTCCCAACAACAAGCGTTCGATAATTTGAAGCAACGCTTGTGTTCAGCCCCAGTGCTTTCACTACAATACCTGCAACATCCCTTTGAGATCGAGACAGATGCTTCAGACTATGCTGTGGGCGCCGTTCTCACTCAGCACGGTCACCCCGTGGCCTATTATAGTGAGACACTGTCAGATATTGTCCGTAAATACCCTACTTACGACAAAGAAATGTACTCCATTGTGCAAGCCTGTCGCCAATGGAGACATTACATTCTTGGGAAGGAGACAGTCATCCATACTGATCATAAGCCACTACAGTTCATGCAGACACAGGGAAAATTGCAGAATGACCGCCATCAAAAGTGGTCCACATACTTGCAGCAATTCCACCTCAACATCAAGTATAAAACAGGAAGCACCAATCACATCGTTGATTGCCTCAGAAGACCGCCAGTCGCAACACTCACCATAGTGATAGACTCTTGCGGCCATGAGACTTCTGGATGGCCCCAACTCTATGAGACAGACCTTGACTTCGCCACCACCTACCAAATGTTGAGTGCAAACGCAGTTGTCGATAATTTCCATCTTCATGATGGGTTGTTGTGTCGTTTGGGCCATATCTGTGTTCCATCAAGCGAGCAAGCGAAACTGATCTGGGAAGTCCACTACAGTCGGGTGGAAGGACACTTCGTTGTTGAAAAGACAGTGGCGATGCTACAGAAACATTTCTACTGGCCAAAACTTCAACAGGAGGTCAGCAAGTATATCAGGTCCTGCACTGCCTGCGCTATTGCCAAACCAACCACTAAGAAACAAGGCCTCTACACCCCTCTTCCTACTCCTGACAGACCATGGAAATCCATCTCAATGGACTACATGTAGGGCCTCCCATCCACTAAGCGGGGAAATGACTATGTTTTTGTGGTTGTTGTTTTCTTTTCTAAGATGACAATTCTGGTTGCCTGCAAGAAGAGCATCACAATAGAGGCCACTGCCAAGCTCTTCTTTGAACGAGTCTGGGTACATTTTGGAGTCCCACAAACCATTGTCTCATATCAGGATAGTCGATTTCTCAGCACATTCTGGTCGAGCCTCTGGTCACTGCTGGACACCAAGCTCACCAAATCCACGACCTTCCACCCCCAGACATATGGCTAAACCGAGGTTGTAAATCGAATGATTGTGCATATCCTTCGCATGTATAATTCAAATCACCCCCGCACATGGGATGAGAGCCTTCCCTATGTCCAACATAGCTACAACTGAGCCCTGCATAGCTCAACCGACCACAGCCCCTTTTAGGTGGGGTTGGGATTCCACCCATTGGGTCCCATAGATGTTGCACTTCCCCTTGCGGTCACCTCGAGCGACTCATCTCCTGCTCCAACTGAAGCTGACAAAGCCACCTGGTTCATTGAGCGGATCCAACACATCCGCCAATAGGTTCAAGATATTCTACATAAGTCCAATGACAAGTACAAACAACGCCATGATCAACATCGGGTGCCACATAAGTTTCAGGTGGGCGACAAAGTTTGGTTGCACTTGTAGAAAGAACGCCTTACATAATTCCATTGGAAGCTTTGCCCACTCCGTTATGGGCCATACACTATCACCACGCCGTGGGGGATAATGCTTTTGAGCTCAACATTCCTCGTTTCCTTGGCCTGCACCTAGTGTTCAACGTGGATCTCCTTCGCCCTTATTTTACACCATTATTGGACACCTCAGAAGTAGAAGAACAACTGACACCAAAAAAGTTCAACCCCGACTACATACAACATGCATCCAATGATCATATTGTGGACACACAGATCAAGGGCACTCGACAACAAAGGATCCATCTTTATCGAATCGTCAAAGCAGGGCAGCTCCTGCACCAGGGCAAGTGGCTCACCCGGGGCCAAATTCAGCAGAAATTTCCTCATCTGATAGGGGACCTCAACGCAATGGATACCATTGCTTCCTAAGGAGGGAGGATTGATCTAGATGGATATCGATGGCCACCCACATTTTCCAACTGGCTCAAAACAATTTTCTGGCAATTTTGGTAATTTACTATTTTTAGCAGTTTTCACTTCCGAAGTCGTTTTGAGGCCCTATATGATGTTTTTTGGGAAAATAGGTTTGCGATATGGAAGTTCCTTCGATATTGCACCTAAAATGAATCTCCTCGATGATACCTTTCCAACGTGCTATCATACGCCTAAAACGAAGATCATATGCAAAAGTTATGACCTTGGGAAGTTGATGTATTAACTTACCCAAACGGGGCCCACATGACTTTTGGCGCTTCATCTCCTAGGGTTAGGTTTTTGGATGTTTAAGGTTTTTGACATTCCCTCTTATTGTAAAAAGGCCTTCAGAGCCTCATTGTAATCATCTTCTTGCGAATGAGCGCAGCCGTCACATCTCTTCTTAGAGATAAGCCACCACCATTCTAACAAGCTTGTTTCCGCTGCATTTTACAGTTTTCAACTTATTTCGTTATTGAATAGAAAACCAGTTTTACTGTATCTCTGTTATTTTGTGTTAAGCATCTGTTAATAATCTGTATTCATTTCGTTCTGCTCATAAAATTCGGATCAGATATGGCCTGAGATATGCCTCCAGTATTGACACAAGATTACAGGGATATGTTGACTCCAATGAGGCAAGGAGCATTGTAGAACACCTTCAGGTGTTGCTTTACCTTGGCATGGCTTCCTGGCGTAGCAGGAAATGGACTTCTATGACTTGAGTACCACATAAACAGATAGTATTTTGGATGGCAATTCGCGAAGTAGTGTGGCTTCGCAAGCTTTTTGCAGACTTGATTGGTCAGTCATATCATTATGTTCGAGACATGATGCAGAGGGAGACAATATATGTGCAGTAATTTCCTACAAAATACCAGATTGAAAATGATCTCACGAAGCTTCTTGTCAGGACGAAGTTTGAGTACTTCCGTGAGAGACTTGGCATGATGCCTTCCTCGTTGAGAGGGAGGGTTGATGATTGCATCTTCCTAAGACATTCTCCAAATCGTACCCCTCTGGACTAAGTTGAGTTGATCTATGAGGACACCTCTGTGATAGATGAGATAGTACTCCTATGGACTTAGTTGAGTTGATCTATGAGATGAGTCATACTTCTCTCGACTGAATTGAGTTGACTTGTATTTTGGTCTCCTATCATACTCCTCTGGATTGAGTTGAGTTGACTTAAGAGTGATATCCCTAGTGGTTGAGCACTAGAGGATACATCATGGAGAGTGGACCCATGACGTCACACTATGGGACATACCCTAGTGTTTCTAGAGGGAGGAGCCTCTAGAGGTCCACATGGGATGAGCCATGTGTTGATGTGTCCACATGGGATGATCCATGTGTGACATACCCTTGAGTTCAAGCTCAAGTGGTTGAGGTATCCAAGTGGTTGGGAGGATATTGCACTGGCCAACAACCCTTAGGGGTTGGGAATATCCATCTAGGTTGGTGCCCAACAACCCTTGGAGACCTAGTGGTCATATGGTTGGGAGAATGTTCACCTGGGTTGGTGCCCAACAACCCTAGCAGGTTGGGAGAACATTCATCTGGGTTGGTGGCCAACAACCCTTGGAGACCATTGTTCCTTGATGAGATATGTCATGTGGTGATGAGGCCCTTGACAATGGCACACTTAGTGGTGATGAGATTCTAGTGTCATTCTAGTGGCGATGTGGCCCTAGAAGATGGAAAAGGTCCACATTGGAGTAACAATGTGTGACGAGGAGATGTTACCAATAACATGGTCTGCAAGACCATGCCGTGGTCAAAGGACCATGGTATAGTTTGTGAGGCTATGAGGACCAGGAGTAAACATCACTGAGAATACCTCCCTAGCTAAGAGGGAGTGTTGATGTTTTTGGTAGCTATGGGAGGTATTCACCTCCAAGAGACCCCCTATAGATTGATATCATGAGAAGAGAAAACCCCTCTCTAGTAATGAGAGACAAGGGAATAAGTCAACCCTATTATGAAGATAACTTGTATGTAACAAAAGTAAAGTCGACCCTACAGGGAAAAATTAGAATGAGAAATTATAATTCCTAGAAGGAGAAGTCAACCCTAAAAGTTCAGTGATGAATTGGTATAAATACAGGTCAAGCCTTCCTCATTTGACATACAACAACTCGACCTCCTAACACATCTGAGGTAGCTGCAGGAGTACTAGTCGGGGGCAACAAAATTTGACTTGATCTGAGGCATTTCTGAGACAATAGATTGGGCACATCTGTAACAACATATATCTCTATATTTGGGTGACTTTCTCTTGGATATCATTATGTAGCAGGTCTCATGCTCTGCTCGAGGGTGGCACTTGAGCATGCCTATGTTTGGGTGGTAATGAAGAGCATTACCTATGGTCAAACGAGAAGACCCATTCGGTAATATGTGTATGGTTAATCTTCTTGAGATCCTAGTGAGATTACTGCAGTTGTAAACTAGTCTAGAATTTAAAACTTCAACAAAACTAACTACTTTTCCACTAAATATCATAGAATAGAAACCAATTGCATAATCACTACCTAGTTATCTCCTAAATCTTTTTATGATTTTATCCAAAAGTCATATATGTTTATGAAAATATAAATACCAATATAGAAAATTTAACGGAAAGCCCATCATGCCACGTGATCATACATGGAAAGGTTAAGGCAATCCAATAAATACATAAGATAAACAACAAAAAAACATAGGATGGAAATACGATGTCATTCTTAGATCCGATGTCATTCTTAGATCCTCAAATGAGATAAGTTGTTATGGAGAAGCCAAATGCATATCAATAAATAATTTTCATCCCCAACATGTAAGTTGTATAGCACTAAATAATTTGATAAATGACCATTGTTGTTGTTGATATTATGGTAGTTGCAGGAGGTATTTACCTCCACGTGTAAACCTGATGAGAATAGAATATTCCGGGAAGCAAGAAGAAACACTAATTAATTGGTTAGTAACCCTAGAAGACAAGTCGGCTCAAGAGAATGACTTGTATTAGGTTATTAGCCTACAAGAGAAGAAGTCGGCTAAATGAAATATTATATACTAAAGAATTAGTACCCAGAATGAGAAGTCGGCCTAGGCTGTCTGCCAGAATTAGTATAAATACAGGAGGCCAATCTTCATTCTGGCCAGTATTCTCAGAACTGCAGAAGCAACACTTGTGTGCACTGCAGTTGGCCAGTTTGTGCGCAAGTTTGGAGGAGAGCTGTCATTGCAGCTGCTGCAACTAGAATATTTTGGTTTTGGATTCTCTCTTGGTTATGATTTGGACTCTCTGATCAGCTCTTGTTACTCTTGTTTGGTGCGCTATCCTTGGAGAGAGGTGCGCTATCTTGTTTGGCTATCTAGCCTAGGGTTTTCTTCCAGAATGATTCTCTATCAAGGTTAAGGTGCTTGAGGGTGGCTTTGGCCTATGGTTGGGTGACAATAGTGATATTGTCTATGGTTAAATGAGCACATCCATCATATACTAATAGGTTATGGGCCCACACCTCCTTCATTCAGTCTAACCACTGGAAGGGAGCATAGCCATAAGGATACTAAGCTTGTTGAAGAACTGCCGCTAGGGTTTCTAGCAAGGATAGTTACCAAAGCACTGCCGCTACGGTTACTAGCAAGTGTAGTTACAAAAACCCTAATCCTCTCGTTGAGGCACCTTAAGTGAAGGGATTGACCTAATTTCTGGATAGACTAGTGCGCCCTAGCCTAGCACATATCCTGGTACGCTCAGCAAGCTAAGATGTCAAGTTTGAGTTTTTGTCCAAATCTAGGGTTGACCAAGTCAAAGCAACCATGACTTACTCTATGAAGTCAGAAAACAAGTTAAATGGGGCTTCTAACTTCAGAGCATGGATGACAAGGATTGATCTCATCCTTGCCAAGAATAAAGTGTTGGATAATGTGAAAGGAAAGATCGTGGAACCAGAGTTTGAAGAAAGAAAAGAGAAGGAACCTCAGAACGTTGCAGTTTTGACAATGACATCAATGCCATGACTATCATAGTGGATTCTATAAAAGACCACTTGATACCCTACATCTCCCATCTTGACTCATGCAAGAAGATGTACGATGCCCTAACAAACCTCTTCTCAGTCAGAAACATTGGACAAGTAATGAGTCTGAAGAATGAGCTCCATGACATGTAGATGAATGATGATGCCAACATAACATCATACTTTGTGAGANAGAGATCAACTACAAGCTATTGAAGAGATCATTTCAGAGAAGGAATTGGTAAACATAGTACTCAATGGTCTTCCCAAGACATGGGATGCATTTTCCACAAGCATGAACACAAGGAAGGAGTATCCTACATTTGAATAACTTTGGACTTGCTGTGCACAAGAAGAATCAAGGATCGATGCAAAAGAGAAACCCCAAAAGAAGTACAATGATCACGCCTTCACAACAAGGTTCAAAGATTTCAGGAATAAAAAGAAGTTTGGCTCCAGGAAGAAACCAAATCAAGAGAAAGATATGTCAAGAACACAATGCTTCAATTGTCGAAAGTATGGTCACTACAAGAATCATTGTCCCAAGTTAAAGAAAAGGAAGGAAACACACGAAGCATAAGTTGCCGAAGAAAGGGAACCCTCAAAGAAAGCCAAGCAGGACAAAACAAACTTCTTCTTCTAAGACAAGGTAATAATACTCTTCATAATTCTTGTATATACCATGTTTATTGTACATATCTTGCATATCTATTTCCTAGAAGATAATATGTTCCAAGAGAAACTATACCTATGGAAGAACAACAAGATAATGATTGCTATCACTATGACTACGAGTCAAACAGTACACATGAAAGGATGAAGTACATCAACAAACCCTGGTAACAATTCATGTGGAAGTTATTACATAAGTAACAACTGCAAGATAAGCCGAAATTAGAATTAATCTTGAAAAAACCTAAAAGAAGTAAAGACAGAAAGAAGTCAACAATCAAGAGGAAATTGGAGAAAGACTTATGAAACTTTGCAGAAGGCAATAAGGATGCAAACATAAGCGTGGACACTGTTAAATGGAGGGAGCCAATTATATATTTCCAAAAGAACAACATGCATTCATACATGAAACAAGGATTGGGAGGGAGATAATCCTATGATCCATTGAAGATGATGGAGTATATATCCATGGTAGCAGCCATGAAAAACAATACATGTTCAATTTGACTTTAGAAGAAACCTTCTTCGAAAAGAATCCTTAAAGTATCCCTGGTTGTCCATCCACATCCATGATCCTATGATGAAAGAAAGAAGTGGAATCTCAGGGTATGGAATCTATAGAAAACTCCATGGACCCAAGAGCTAAAGAGAAACATGAGGAAGAACATGAAGATTCCAAGAGAGAAAAAAAAGCTAGAACAACCAGTCATTGTATCGAGAATCACAAGACTACCAGCCTGATATGAACTCACTAAAAGAAATCAAGCAGATGAATTGAAAGTTGTGATGAAGAACAGTGTATGGAAGACTTATGAATGAAAGCATTGCGAGATCCAGAACTAGAGGTTCTCCAAGATGGAGGGAGAAGACTATGTTGATTGTTTGTTCCAGTAAACCAGACATACCTTTACATGAGCCATTATATCAGCCGCAATATCCATGGTTTGGAGCTTACATCAGATGAATGCAAATACTTTTCTCCAGAATAATTCAATAAAGAACATATGTAGAACAACCTCAAGGCTTTGAGTATACTAGGAAGAGACCTTTGTATGCAGATGGAAGAAGACAACTTGGTGGATAACCTCCAATGCACAACAAAAGCACAGTGAAAAACCTTCTATAACATAGATACTATATCAAAATGGTTACTCATAACTCAAGAATGATGGATTGTCAATCCATGAAAAATCTCTCATGATGGCAGAAGAAGTACCACTTGGATATGTTCTAGTTTGACCCTTGCCACGATGTTATGAACTAGCAGGAAACAAAAGGTGAATCCAACAATGATATACTATAATGATCAGAGCTATATGAAGCCTTCAGAGAAAACCAGTGTTCCAGAAAGACCAAAATACATTGAGATCAAGCATTACATTCTCCGTGATGAAGTCCAGAAAAGAGGAAGTGGTTCACCAATATATATCTCCACAAATGGGCATATAAGCAGATATTTTGGTAAAGCTTCTGTCCAAAAATGAAAGAGTTTGCGTATTCAAGCTGGAGCTCGTGGAGACGACTTCCTTATTGAAAAAGTAAGAGATGACTCCTAGGTTGGGAGGGAGCACTGATTTATGGATAGCCATTTTTTCAGTTCAAAAAATGGTCTAGGATGAGCAATTTCTTTCCAGTTTGGAAAGTGGTTTGAGATTTCTGACGGACAGGAATTTTCATGTTCGAAAAATGGTCCAGATTGAATGGTCATTTTCGTAATGAAAATGGTTCGATGGATCGCTGATGTACCATAGACAACGATTCCCCTTGTGGTTAACATGGGGAATGGTCTAGGACAATCTCTCTTCTTGACGGTCACTCTCAGTAGTGGTCAAGAAGACTGGTTCACCTCGCCGGACAATCATTCTTTCGAAGCTCACGGTTGTGAGCAGTTTTGAAGAATGGTCCGTTTTGGAGGTTGGTGCAGGACAATCATTCCCTAGGGAAAATTCATTCTCTCCAAGTTGCACTTTTTTTAGTGCCAGAGGAATGGCCCAGATAGGTGAATGGTCGAGGTTCAACAATCAGGGATAAACATTCCCTAGGGCAGATTCATTCTCTCCAGGTTGCACTTTGTTTAGTGCTGGAGGAATGGCCCGGATAGGTGAATGGTCCAGGCTAAAAAATCGAGACAATTATTCTTCCTTGCTTGAGAAGAATAGTCCAAATAGTTCATCATTGATGTTTTACCCTCTGAGGGCAGATGCTCTTCCAGATCTCACAGATGTGAGTGGAAGAATGGCCCAGATGATTCAATTTATATCATAACAATGTTTTCTGTGTAGGTTGATGATGTGATCGTTACAAAGACTGTATGTCTCCGGACAATAAATGTATACTACTGTGGTGGATGTGTTCCACTGATTGTGACTATATGTCACTGATCAAGTATTTGTGTGCTACTTGGTGTGGCAGTGTACCACTGGATTGTAGTTGTGTACTACTATGGATAGACACAATTGTGTTCTATTGAATGACATTGTTCTGATTGCCCTGAAAACTATCATTAGTGTTGGAAATGATTATCAGCTATATGGATGATCAATGGACAGAGATTCCCCAGATAGAAAATGGTCCAGGACATTTATTCTTCTAGGACATATGTCCGGATTAGAAGAATGGCTCTTATGTCACTTTGTGGAGTGAGTGACTTATCCAACATCAAGTCTGATTACTCAGATGGAGTATGGTTTCGAGAGGTGATGCAACTGATGGCACTGATAGAGATGATGGTGCTCATGATCTAATCATGAGTTAGTCTATATGATTATGTTGATGTTACCGGGTAAATGGTATGTTTTTGCTCAAGACCATTAACTTCAATACCTCCCTAGCTAGGAGGGAGTGTTGATATTCTGGTAGCTGCAGGAGGTATTTACCTCCATGTGTAAACCTGACGAGAATATAATATTCTGGGAAGCAAGAAGAAACCCTAATTAATTGGTTAATAACCTTAGAAGACAAGTCGGCTCAAGATAATGACTTGTATTAGGTTATTAGCCTCCAAGAGAAGAAGTCGGCTAAAGGAAATATTATATACTAAAGAATTAGTACCCAGAATGAGAAGTCGGCCCAGGCAGTTTGCCAGGAGGCCAGTCTTCATTCTGGCCAGTATTCTCAGAATTGCAGAAGCAACACTTGTGCGCACTGCAGTTGGGAAGTATGTGCACAAGTTTGGAGGAGAGTTGTCATTGCAGCTGCTGTAGCTAGCATATTTTGGTTTTGGACTCTCTCTTGGTTATGATTTGGACTCTCTGATCATCTCTTGTTACTCTTGTTTGGTGCGCTATCCTTGGAGAGAGGTGCACTATCTTGTTTGACTATCTAGCCTAGGGTTTGCTTCCAGAATGATTCTCTGTCAAGGTTAAGGTGCTCAAGGGTGGCTTCGACCTATGGTTGGGTGACAATAATGATATTGTTTATGGTTAAACGAGCACATCCATCATATTCTAACAGTTGTTTGGAAGTTACAAGTTAGTTCAGGGCATTGTATAGTATTTAAATAAGCACAGAAAACTTAAAATTATAATAGCCATTTAAATGAATATGATTTACAAGGGCATGAATACATTTGGACTATGTAATAAAAGGTGACATAACAAGATAAACCAACAACATAGAGAGATACATCACATGTTTGTTTTTTCTCTATTGTATTAGAAGAATTTTGCATTAACAAAAATGAGTATGGCCAACCGAACAATATAGATGATGAAAGTGATACATAACAAAATTTACAATAAATATGTAATAGATATGACAACATTTTACAATAACAAAATTTAGTAGCCTCACTAAAGGAATCTATAGAGTAATAAAATTACAAATTTTGAAAGTTAAAGATCATAAATATTCACATAGACGGAATTTGAACTTGCCAAGAAGCCTATATTGCAACAACCAATCATTGTAACACAAAAGTTGAGGCAAAATATATATATTGTGTTTCTATTTCAAACGTTTTACAAGCAACAAAAACATCAACACTTATGAAGGCAAAATTTTAAGGTTTTTTTAACAATAATCAACAAGTGTCACTTGATGATTGTTTTCTTTGGATTCATAGAATCAAGGAAAAACTAGTCTAGAAGTAGCACCATGAGAGTTTTTTATCATATCTATAACAAGATTCTATAGTGTGAGCTAGGACAAAACTTTTAGGGACATCTTTTGCAACCGTAAGATTTCCAATTAAATGTCTAGTGTGTAGTCTTCATACAAAATATCAGCGAGCTTTGGAAAATTTTCTTAAAGGACTAGCTTTCACAAAATGCATTAAACTATCCCATCTTCTTTCACTAGTGAAATGTTTAGTGTGTAGTCTTCATACAAAATATCGGCGAGCTTTGGAAAATTTTCTTAAAGGACTAGCTTTCACAAAATGCATTAAACTATCCCATCTTCTTTCACTAGTGTGCATTGGACTCCATAAGTGCACACCATGTTTTCTTAGACATGTGTGCAATGAGATGATTTGTGCATAATTGCTTGACCACATTCGCTGCAAAATGATT
>JASDQU010228970.1:0-16543 GCA_032191745.1 Picea mariana | reverse complement strand
AGCCAGACTTCAGATCAATCTTACTGAAGTATTTTGCCCCCATGAGTTGATCAAGGAGGTCGTCAATTCGGGGAATTAGGTACCGATTTCTGACTGTGATTTTATTCAGAGCCTGATAATCAATGCAAAGTCACGAGGCTCCATCTTTCTTCTATACCAGCATGATTGGGCTCCCGCAAGGTGATGAGCTAGGATGGATATTCTCCTTATGGATCAATTCTTAGATCTGTCGCTTGATCTCCTCATTCTCTAACAGAGAGTGATGATAGACTGGCTCATTGGGAAGCGATGCGCTGGGGGTCATATCGATGGGGTGTTTGACCTGGTAGTGCAAAGGTACCTCAGTAGGTGAGGAGAAGATATCCAAGTATTCTTCCACGACCTTATCTACCTGCTTCTGCTGTGTGGAGAGGTCGACCGCAGAGAACCTGGATGTGGCTATGATTTTTCTCTCATTCTAAGAGCGGATCATGAAGAAGAAAAACTTCCCTATTTGAGAGATGACCTTCCTGCATTGCTTAGTAGAGATCAAGGAAATAACACTAGGTGGGACAACCTCGGGTATCTTGTACAATTTCCTGTTCAAAGTAATAATAACACTACGAGGCCTAGAATCATATAAAACATGATGTTTCCATAAATAAGGTTGGCCCAAAAGAAAATCACAAACTTTGAGAGGAGCAACATCACACAATACCTCATCTTTGAAGGGCTTGATGCCGTATGATAGTCGAAACTGTTGGCTGACGCAGAGATCGCTTCCTTAGCGGAGCCATCCAATGGTGTAGGGTTGTGGGTGCGGTGTTGTTGGTAGGGCCAACTGCTTGATGACCTCTGCTGAGATGAGTTTCTTCTGGCTTCCAATATCAACAATGAAGTGCACTGGGGTGCCTTTTACCCACATCTGGGAATGGAAGAGGTGCTCTCCTTCTTCTGGCTCATCTAGTTCACCATGCTAGAGCTTGGTGGTAGAAATGGTGGCACTGGGTTCCGTGTAAATGATCCATTTTCCCCTTTCTGGTTTAGACTCAGAGTCAGAATCCACATCTGATTCAGAGGCTTTCACTTCAGCCACTAGTGTCTGCTTTGAGCGACAGTCAACAGTGTTATGCCAAGGGCTCTTATGGAAGTCGCACCACTTCTCGGTATCTTTCTTTGTCTTTCCGGTGTCTTTCTTTGCTTGTGGCTTGGACTGGTTTTCTTGATACTATGCGTATTTTCTCTATCCTTTGTTCTATGGGTTGGGGCTACCCTTTCCTGGCTTTTTTTGTGAGGGGTTCCCCGACCCAAATTGTCACATCTTTTGTTTGATCTTCTGCTCGATTTTGACGGCATATCGGTAGGCCATGCCCAAGGATGAGATGTGCAGAAATTCCATTTCAATCTATATGCATCTATGTACAACACCGTGATACTTGAGCACCAGATGTCTCTCCGAATCTTTGATACCCAACTTGGTGCGCAAGGTATGGAAGATATTTGTGAAATCTGGCACTGCTTGGTCTCTTTCTTTCCGCAGTGTGGTCCATTTGGTATACAAGTCGTCATAACTTCCAACAGGGTAGTATTGTTTCTTAATAGCATCCATGAAGGATTCCCAGGTGATCATGACTGTAAATAATGAAGGTTCCTCTGTTTTCTTTTGCTGACAGAAAGTTTCCCACCAATCTTTGACATGGGGAACAACTTTGAGAAGCGCAAAAGTAATATTTTCTCTATTTGAAAAGTTATGGATAGAGAAATACCCTTCTAGTAGATTCAACCACTTGTCTACATCATCTGTTTCTATCTGACCTTCAAATATAGGAATATCGAAGTTTATTTGTACCTTGAAGAGGGCGGTGCCTCCGCTCGAAGAAGATACGTTGCCTGTTGGTAGTTGTCGAAGGATTTGCGCGAAATTATCCATCATCTCGTTCCTCTATTGCATGAGGGATTCCTCAATCAATAGTTTCAAAGGATATCCTATCCTGTTATATTTCTTTTCTCCTTCCATGAGAGGTCGCTTGGGTGTGCGAGAGATTTTTTCCTCAAGAGAAACAAGCTTGAGACCCAAATCTTTGTACTCCGACCTCGTGGGGGACATGCATTAAGATGAAAAGGAGAAGATCGCTTTGATACCACTGATCTATATTTTATGAGAAGAATGAAATGACTATAGATTATTACCAAATTCTTAACACAGAATAACATAGATACACTAAAACTGGTTTTCTATTCAATAAGGAAATAAGCTGAAATTGTAAAATGTAGCGGAAAACAAGCTTGCTAGAATGGCGGCGGATTATCTCTGAGAAGAGATGTGAAAGTTGTGCTCATTCAAAAGAAGATGATAACAATGAGGCTCTCAAGGACTTTTTACATTAAAAAGGAGTCTCAAAAACCCTAAACATCCAAAAACCTAACCCTAGGAGATGAAGCGCCAAAAGTCATGTGGGCCCCGTTTGGGTAAGTCAGTACATCAACTTCTCGGGGTCGTAACGTTTTCATACGATCTTCGTTTTAGGCGTATGATAGCCCATTGGAAATATCTATCCGAGGAATACAACAGTTGCTACCACAACATACCCCAAAAAACGTCGTTTAGGGCCTCAAAATGGCTCCGGAAGTTCAGCACTCGAAAAACTGCTAAAAATAGTAAATTATCAAAATTGCTAGAAAGTTGTTTTGAGCCAGCTGGGAAAGGTGGGTGGCCATCGATATCCACCTGGATCATACTTTACCTCCTAAATTACCTTTCTTATACGATAATAATATTCTAGAATCAAGATAACCATTGAATAGATGTGGAAATACCCTAGAAGACAATTCGGCCTAGAAGAATAAAGAACAAAGAAGTGACACTTTCCCAGAAGAGAAATCGAGCCAGTAAATAGGACATGAAGACTATAAATAGGAGGTGCCTTATGTCATTTGGACACACTCATTCTCACTCTCTCATCTACATATAAGTAAGGCACAAGTATAAGGAAGGGTGACACAACAACTGCAGTGACAAATATTCTTCTTATTCAATCTTTCTAGAATTTCTCTCTTGTGTGTTACTCTTGGAAAAAACACACTACCTTGGTATTATGTTGCAACTGCAAGTGGGGTGGTATTTCTAGTTGTACCTTGATTTGGTCTTTGTGATAGGGTTTATTTGTTGGTACATCATTGGGCTTTATTTGTGAATGAAATATGTCTAAGAAAGGTTGATGGGGTTTTCCCAGGATAAATCTCTTCTGTTCTTTTGTCTCTTTTTTATGCTACTATTGCTCAGTACGTGATATATCTAATTTAATGGTAAATAAGTAAAAGAAAAATAGTAACTATAATGCTATGTAAATAAATAAAATCTAACATGGAATCAGACTTGGTTACCTTCATAACAGTTTGACCATTGGAGGGAAGATCACTGCAGTAGTACCTTGTAGCTGCACTGAAATACTTTTTCAATATTGTTGATCACTATCCCAAGGTTGTTGGGGATAATTATTTGACAGATCAAGTTTCCCTATCCTATTTCATCCCATGCAACTCTCAATGTGCAGTTTGGTGAAGTTTGAAAAATCAAAGTTTTTCAGAGCTAGGGTTTCTACCAGTAAAAATATCAACCAACATGAGAGTTGAAAATAGATTGGATGGAGTAGATATATTTATATCCTATAAGCATAAAATTCTCCTCATTCTATAAGATAATGAGTTATTGGATCATATCATGTCTATGCTTCTAGAAGCAAAAGAAGAAGACACCAAAGAAAAGTTTAGGAATAATGAGGTCAAGGCTAAGAGGATATTGATAGACTCAATAAGAATCATCTGATACCTAACATATCAGAATTGAAGACACTGAAGGAATTTTTTGATTCCCTAACATGACTCTATGAAATTAAGAATACCATTTGAAATATTTCTCTAAGGAATTAACTTAAAAACATGACAATGAACAAGTCAGAAACAATAGCCAACTATTTTATGAGGATCTCGTAGATCAAGGACCAATTAGCCATTGGAGATCTAGTAGAAGACGTTGAACTCATGACTACTAAACTCAATGGATTTCCCTCCTCTTGGGATCCTTTTGTTCAAGGGATTTGTGCTAGAAGCAAATTTCCCGTGTTCAACAAGCTATGGGAAGACTGCACCTAGGATGAATCCAGGTTGAAGAAGCACTTGTTTCCCAAGTGAAGAAGAGAAAGGAAAGAGAAGAATGCATCCCGAAGAAGTCATAGAATCTACACGATAGGAAGGATGCGTCAAATATAATATGCTACACCTACAAGAAAATGGGACATTATGTCTCACAATTCCATCATAAACATGAAAAAATAAATAATAAGAAGCACCATGCACATAGAACAAAAGATGAAAAGCATAGGTCAAAGGATGAATAATTTGTATTGTTTCATCACTCACAGGAACCATCACTCAAGGGAGTGACACTTGGATAATAGATAGCGGTGCTTCCAAACACATGAATGGATCCAAAAATTCTCTTTCAAAATTGATAGAAAATGGATCATCCCTTCAAGTGGATCTTGGGGATGATTCCAATCATGTAGTCAAAGGTGTTGGAGAATCCTCCCTACAACTTGACTCAGGTAACCGTATTTTAATTAAGGATATTTTGTTTGTACAAAAAATGAATAAGATTATAATTTCCATCTCTGCTTTAGAAGATAAAGGTTTTAGGGTAGCTTTTGTGGATGGCCAAGTTCTTATATGGCCCAAGAATTCAAGCATTGATAAATCTACCATGATTGGTGTCAGAGAGGGAGGACTATATAAATTGAAGGGACACCAAGAACAAGCCCTTGTACACAATAGTGTTATCTCAAGTGAGTTATGGCACTGAATATTTTCTCACATAAAATATAGAGCACTAGCGATATTGGGAAAAATGGTTATAGGTCTACCTGACATTCAAGTATAACAACATGGAGTATGAAAAGGTTGCACACTTGTAAAGAGTGTCAAGGGAAGATTTACTAGTAGTGACGACAGGTCCAAGGGTATCTTGGGCATCATACACTCCTATGTATGTGTAAATATGATGGTTCCATCCTTAGGAAACTTTGTATATTATGTCTTATTCATAGATGACTATTCTTGAAAGACAAGGATCTACTTCTTGAAAACAAAATATGACGTCTTCAACAAGTTTAAGGAATTCAAGGATTTAGTTGAAAATATCTCTGAAAGGAATATTAAAGTATTGAGATATAATAATGGAGGTGGGTACACCTCAAATTATTTTAAATACTTTTGTAGAGAATCAGGGATTAAGAGGAATACAACAACTCCCTACAACCCCCATCATAATGAGGTTGCAGAAAGAAAGAAGAGATCCATTGTATAACAAACAAAATCAATGATCTGTGACCAGGTCCCACCCATGCACTTATGGGAAGAAGCATCCAGTACAACTATGTATGTATAGAATAGAAGTCCTCAAAAGATATTGGGGAACAAGACACCTGAAGAGGTGTTCACTAGAAAGAAACCAAAAATCACTTGAGGATTTTTGGTTGTCCAGTATTTATACATGTTCGAAAGGAAAAGAGAATGAAGCTAGAACCTTCAAGAAAAAAGGGCACATTTGTTGGATAAAGTGAGACTTCGAAGTCTTACAAAATATACATTCTTGGATAGAGACATATTGAGATCAGCTGGGATGTAACATTTGATGAAGATTAAACCATCATAATATCAAGTGAGTCTCACATGGTTGAGGATCGAGAGGAGAGAGAGGCTCCAAGGGAAGCAATCATGGAAGACTCTACACCATAGGAACCCATTCCAGGAGTTCAGAATGAGATGGTAGAGTCATAGAGACCTGTAGATCCACCTAGAGAAGATGAAATCAATAGGAAGAGACCAACTTAGCTCTGAAACACCTTGCAGGAAGATGAAGGACATGAAACTCCCAAAGGATATTTTAGAGAGAGAAAGAGACCACATAAGTTTTCCAACTATGTGTCACTGATGAGAAACATCATTGATTTAGAGCCTCCCACCTTTGAAGAAGTTGCTGAGAAGTAGGAATGCAAGGGTGCCATGATGGAGGAGTATCAATCCATTATGAAGAATCATGTGTGGGAGGCAGTTCCAATACCAGAAGGGAAGTTAGTCATGAATTCTAAATGGATCTACAAGATCAAGCATGTTGCAGATGAAAACATAGAGAAGTACAAGGTAAGATATTTGGCTAGAGAATTCTCCTAGAAAGAGGGAGAATACTATGATGAGACGTTTTCTCCTGTAGAAAAGTACACTTTCATCAGATCAATTATTGCAATTTCTTCCATAATGGGATGGAAATTACATCATATGGATGTCAAGACTTCCTTCTTGAATGGTGTAGTAGAGGAACAAGTGTACATAGAGAAGCCACAAGGTTTTTTGATACATGGGAAAAAATATCATGTTTTCATATTGAAGAAGGCCTTGTACAGATTGAAGTAGACACTCAGGGCATGGCATGCCAGGATAGATAGGTACTTGATGAGCTTGGGATTTACCAAGGGTGATGAAAATCCCAACATTTACTATAAGGTTGACAACGGTAGTTTGTTGATATTGGTTCTATATGTGGATGACCCGTTTCTAATAGGATATGAGGAGGTCATAGTTGGGTGAAAGAGGGAGCTCACTTCATAGTTTGACATGAAGGATCTAGGTCTAATGCATTACTTCTTCAGATTGGAGGTGTGGTAGAGATCAAATGAGATTTTCCTTAGCCAAGGGAAATATACTATTGAGATCCCGCAAAGATTTGGGATGATGGATTGCAATTCCATGGCCACACCCATGATGATAAATCTAAAACTTTTGAGTGATTCCCATGATGTACAAATGGAAATTTGATCTTTTAGCTGAATTGAAATCCTAATTCTATCAAGAAGGTAAGAAGGCAACCTGGCTTTGGAGAACCCCACTCTAGTGGCCACGTGTCTCTTCACTCATGTCTTAAACATTTTATCCTCCTCCCTCAAGAAGCCTTTTAAATACATTAAAATTTATGCAAACAATCTAAGCTAAAAATCACTTTCTACCATTTGCAACTCCCTGGCAACGACGCCAAAATGTTGTGCTACTTATATGTTTAGTATAATGCACTCATCAATTATCAATACGGGATTCGTAATCAACAGACTTACAAGACACCAGTAAGAAAGGTAATTTCTAATGTCTGGAGTATAGAATTAAACTAGATTATGCATGCTAGAAACAAATCAAAATAGCAAATTGTAATGCACTTTGGTTGTACAAACAACTGATTAGATCCTTGATGTACTTGGTTAACTTAAGTCCGAACACATGTTTTGCAGTGAATGCCTTGAGTTAGTACACGGTTGAACCTAGACATGTACATTGGATGGAAGCAAAACATATGTTGAGGTACTCGTGTAGTACGATTGGATATGGATTGAGATATGTCTCATGTGAAAATGTGAAGATATAAGGATATATAGACTTTGACTTGGTAGGGAGTGTAGTAGATTGGAAGAGTACTTTCAGATGCTGCTTCATTCTGGGTTAAGGTATCATCTCATGGTTGAGAAAGAAGCAAACATCATTGACACTCAATACAAAATAGGTAGAGTATATCATAGCTAGTGTGGCAAGACATAAAGTAGTGTGGCTTCATAAGTTGCTTGTAGGGATATTTGATCTAGAATTGGTGCCAACTTTGATACATTATGACAATCAAAGTTGTGTAATGGTTTCAGTGAACCATATATTTCGTGACAAGTCAAAGAACATAGAAATAAAATATTATTACATCTAATACATGATGGAGAGAGGAGATATAGAGCTCCAATACATATCCACAGATGAGCAAATAGTGGAAATTCTCACCAAGCCTCTATGACGCTCTGTCTAGAATAAAGTATGTGTACTTATGTTGGCCCTTGACCAAGTTTTGGGAGTTTCTTGGTCATGTTTACCTATTTTGGGACTTTGACAGCCTGTCCAAGGAGGATCATAGGATGAAGCGGATATCACGGGATCTCGTCCCCCTGTTAAGCCCTAATATTGGCTCATTACCCCTTAATTGGGGCATATTATATTAGTAATTTTATTTTATTTATGTCGGCTTTAGGCCATGTTGACGGGCAAAAATGAACGCTCGCCAACTGCAAGAGTGGATCCGGTCCGGGGTTATCTAAATAACCCAAGCCGTTTGGGATAACCCACCCTGATGGGTTTAGCGGCTCCGTTAGCCGATCTAAGTCCTAGAAAAACAAAAGAAAACTACTCTAAATGAACTAATCTAAATAAAAATAACAATTAAAACAAAACTAATAAACAATTCTGAACTACTAATATATACGATTTACTATCTAATACTATAATAACTCTACGAAATTAAACATTAAACTATCAACAGGATTAAATCTTAACCACAAATGTACAATATCTACAAATTACAGGTTTGAATGAAAACCTGCAAAAATCATTTGTAAACTGTCCTAAGACAGCAGAACTATTTTTTTTTTAATTTTATGAGAAAGAAATAAACTGAAAAACTATCTAAGCTAAGCAACTAAAATGATAATTCTGACTAAGAATCTAAACTACATATATATCTAACTAAACTACTTAAATTATACTAACAAATCAACTATTAAACAAAATATAGCAAACTGACCTGAAGTAACGCTTCAAGTATTTCCTGTGTATGATGGTTGATTCAGCTGTTTGGTGGGAGGAAACCCACGCCAGATTCTCCACGAGCTTCTCATAAACGAAAGCTGTTTTTCTCTTCAAATATAAATAATAGGACAAACAAGACATAAAAATTACAGCAATCTTATAATTTACAAATCGTCACAGCTAGATAAATCTGTGTGCAAAGACTTGTACAAAGTGATTCATTTAACGAAAAAGGTAAACCTGTAATTCATTAAACTGAAACAAACTAATTGTTGTATTTTTAAATAAGAGAGATCATACATGGACAGCATATAAATCAAATCACATCAACATGCAAAGAATTATGATAGCTAAAGTAGTCGATAATTAATTGCAAATTGATATGCAGAAAACTTGAAACAAAAGTTTGATATATTGAAAGAGAAAGCTATTACAAGACATCAACTTTCATCTCAGTCTGAATCATAAATCCATAGTCTGGTTCTCTCCATAGTGATGATGATTTATTACAAAAAATTGACAAGTATTTAAAGACTTCCTATAGGGTAAAACATCCCTGTGGGAATTATCAAAACAGTTTACAAAAATCTGAGGATAATATCCCAAATCTCTATTTCTTACTCAAGCTAACAACCTAAAACAAAACCATATCCAAAGTATCTCCTAAACTTCTAGAGCATGCCCATTTTATCATTGTAATTCGTATGCACCTGAAAGAAGACAAAAATAGACAAGTTTAAAAGGTATTTTATTGATATAATTGACAAAAATCTAATTTTTAAGACTAGCTATAGAATCTTGTGATTTTGTAGCTGGTCTAAATTGAACACAGAATCATTTCAAAACCAATTCAAATCTTAAAAAAAATTATTTCAAACTATTAAACCAATATTTGATTGCTAATTAGAAACCAAAAGAATCATTCAAATCGACACTTGTATGCAAATTGGAACAGACTAAATCATGGTCAACTGAATGACAACAGAGATGCATGCACTCTGTTCAATTTGTTATCACCAATTTGAGGTAAACATAACCACATTAGATAATTCAACAGTAATAAAATGATTTTCATGAACCAATTCCATTCGACGCAAACTGTAACCGATTGAACAAATCACTTATGCAATCATTTATGTTGCCTCATCCATTAACAAAATCATTGTCGAATCACAACGAAATCAACAGGATCGTTTTTCAAATTAATAGAATCGTATCAAACATATACCAACAATCATGCTAATCGTAGCACGCAGTAATTGCTTACAAATCAAATCAGAAAGGAACGAATCAAAACAGTCTGGGGTCGACAAAATCGTTATGCAAAATCAACACAGCCACACGATTTTTAGCGAATAAATCTTTTGCACAGGTCAAAAGTAATCAAAACCCAAAGGAGAATGTTGATTCAATACAAAACAGAGTCTTTCCTGGTAAATCAAAGTCAACAGGGTTGTTTTGAGTCTATTAGGAACAAACAAAACTAATCAAAATCGCACCAAATCGGCTATCCTAAATGAGAGGAACAGAATTGATTCAAAACCAAACAGAATAAAAAACCAATCAATTGCTTATACTAAACTGGGCACGACAAAATCGCATAACCAAATCATAGCTACATTTTAGTTTAGTAAAATGAATCTACTGTACAGGAAACAAAATCATTTCAAATGTATTAAAACGAACAGAGCAAATTTGAAAGCAAAACCCAATCGACTACTTCAATTCAAAACAACAAAATTATTCTAAAGTGAACCAAACCAAAATCAAAACCAATCATTCGCTTCTACTAATCTGAGAATAATAAAATCATATTAACTAAATCGTAGGTATGTTCGAGTTTAGCAAACAAATTTTTCACTCATGATTCATAACGAAATTGATTTGGTCATCTGAGAGAAAAAGAATCATTTTGAATTAAAATGAACAGAGGTATAGAAAGCAAATGCAATCGATTATATTTATTCGAGACAACTCAAAAAAAAAAAAAATCATATTGAAATTCATACCTAGACAATAAGAAACGGCTTCGATTATGATAATTTGGAATTGATGAAGACTGTTGCCGATTCGACATTCCTGAAGACAATCAAACCAGTGGTTTTTCGTTTCTTGTCATTAGCTTGAAACCTGTGACTTTCTTTTGACAGCACTGGGACTTGCTCCTCCAACGATTTGATCTTTGATTGCAATAAGGGAACATCGGTGTAATAACACTCTAGCCACACATTACTTTGGCTGCATGATGTTTGCTCGGGCTTCGACATCAAAAGCGAGGGTTTGTTTAAATCACCAGGGGTTTCCTTGTGCAACTTGATTCTCGGGTATTTAGGATTGTTTTTGAGACAAGGGGATAAATTAGATACATAGTCATGGGGTTTCTCGGAGCATAGGCCATGGGAATAGGGTTACTCTTCATCTAGGAAACACTTGATATCGGAGTCCAAGTCCTCACTCAGAACTATGGGCTTTTGGTTGACGTTTGGCTTAGGTTTATTCTGGGAAAGTCTCGATATCAATCGAGCATTCTTCTTACCCTTGCTGTCGACAGTAGGATTACACTTGACTTTCTTACTCACAGGCTTCTTGACAGCCTCAGTCTTGTCTGTTATGATGTCGGGTAGGTCGATGTCAGGGAAAACCGAGGGTTTGGAAGGGGGTAGAAGGATATGAAAAGGCACGGGTGGCCCGACCATAGTCTCACTAACCACAGCCTTGTCGATTTGGACAGACGCTAGATTAACTAAGCCATTTCTGGATAGAAAGGCTTGCCAATTATCTCCATGAAGGTTTAAATGGTGGATGACGATGAGTCTAATCAAGCTGTGATGAAACAAGTTGCTATCAACCTTCTCGCGTTTGAACCTCTTAGACATCTTGTAAAGACTTCGCAAGAAGTAATGCGGCATGTTCAAAGGATAGCACATGAAATTCATCAATAACCAGAGGTGATACAGAAAAACCAAGCCATACCGACCTTCACAAGTCACAAATTGTTTCACAATCACCAAAAGATCGTGCCACCTGGGTTTGAGGGTGGAAATAGGTATACCTTTATCGCAGGAGACAACCTTCCTTGATACGAATAGTAATGGCCACGACACCTCATCAACTTTGGAGTTTTTAAACCATCGTTGGCCTATAGCTGCCAGTCCTGTAGCAGAGCTTATGAATTCTTCATTGATTTCAAGCTGTATGTCACCTACTTTAGCCCTACACCCGTCAAAGGTGAGGGAAAATTGTTGGGCAACCGAAAGGTTGAAACCCTCAAACCTCTGTATAAACATGAGCCAACCACTATTTTCTAAATCTTTTTTAGCATTATCAAATAGTAACAAAGCTTGGTTATCTACGCGCACCACCGGTGCCATAGACAGGAGCACACGGTGAGCGAGGTGAATGGGCCAGGGTTTGGACATGGCATACGCAGGGGCAGAACGCTCACAGGATTACCTGAAAACTAGCAAAGGTGAACCGGGATAGGGGGAAAACATTAATGACAAAAGGTGCGAAGGTGGTGGAGCTAGTTTGGCCCATGCACAACAGTCATATCCCATAGTACAACTGTCGGTGCACATAACGTTGAAACCACTATGCATATGTTAAAAACCATGCCATTCAATCAATGAAACCTTATGGTAAATCGACGAAACATTTGTGCAAGCGATAATATTAGCATAGTTTTAAAACCAAAGCAATAATTCGAAATCACACCAAGGGTCCGATCATATGAAACATGTGTTATGTGAAAAGATTTATACCAAGGGTCTAACCATAACACCAATGTGTTTTCATGAAACCAATGTATCAAAGGAATCGATTAAAAACTATATAAATCAAACCACCAATGCATCACAAACTCGATTAAAAGAATATCATCACAGTCTTGTAAAACGAAGTCATATTAACAAATAAAAGTGCCAAATGAATAAGGATCTTGGAGTCTTATCAATCGTATAACAATAAGTAAATTGGAAACACAATGGGCATATCGACAAGAATGATTACAACAATTCAGTGACGATTTTAATGTGAATTCGAAAACCAAGTTTTCACGCTTGCATTCGTGAAAACAAGAACAAAGGTAAGTGTGCAAATAACGCAAAAATAATAGTGTCGTTTTATTCGAGAATTGCGACGAAAATCAAGGTTTGCAAAACACTGGTGTAGGCAGCTTATAAGGACAGTAGAAAAATGTGAATTGGCTGCCAACAATGGCGACACACTGGTAGAAGCAGTTATCTCTGCCAAAAGAACAAATTCAGATTGGGATAATGAGAAAAATTCTAACTAAAAACAACAACCAGAAAACCGTATAAACATCTTCATCAACCACATATTCCAGCATTGTTTAAAGGATGAAAACTGATAACAGTCTTAAGACAAGTGAGCCATGATATTAAAGATAAAATCTCCAATACTGTTGACATAGCTACTGCTGCCAGCAGGCGTCCATAACCTCGACACGGTTGCCATTTAACCCACTCTGATATTCGTATCCTGCCAAGAAGTTTTGGATCAAAATAAAAGACATTTTAAGGTCAAGTTATCTTATTTTTGCCAATTTTCATATACGCGACATTGCTTCGCTGCCAGTGGGCCTGTTCAGTACCCCGGTGAAGTTGTCTTGGTGCCATGCATGCATTTACCCGCTGCCAGCAGACCTGTTCAGCATCCCGTCGGGTTTACAAGCACTTCCCACAGCTCTATTAATGATTTACTTTGTTTTTATTTTTTTTATTTTTTTAACAATATATAGTCGAGCGGGGTGACACTGAAAATTATGATATTTTAACATATTTTTTACAGACCTCATCATATTTTTTTAGAACTGTCCTTTATTAAGATCCAGAGATGTTTCATTTACAGAACCAACTTTCTAAGGCAGGGAGACATCTTCTGAGTCATTCCCTTAAGGAATAGGGACAACATAAAAAGATAATAGATGATCGTGATAGGCTTCACTCAGAGATCGAAATCAGTTAACTTTTTTCAAACAACAAACTTTTTGCCAACACAAATGTAAATTTCTAAAGTACACAACTGATGTTTATACAATTTGTTTTTTAGCAGTCATTTCAGTGAAGGAATTTTCTGTTTTCTTTTTCCGAATAGCTTAGTGTACAGGTATGTGTATTTCCAAAATAAAACAAAAACTGATAAGTGCAAAGGAGAAATCAAAACCAAAACAAAAAAAGAAAACAAAACAAAAAAAAAATATGTACATAATATACAAGGGTTATCATCAAGCGAAGTATCTTTTCAGGGCTTGGCCATTCATCGGATAGGTGTCAGGATGTCCTTCTAGATTCTGCAATCGGAAAGAGCTGGGACCCAACTTCTCAGCAACTAAAAATGGTCCAAGCCATAAGTTTTGAAATTTCGTGTGCTCTCCCTTTCCCTCATCCGGTTTGTCCCATTTTAGGACGAGATCACCTACTTCAAAGTTCCTATTAGAGGCAGAGTTGGAATCGAACCAGCTTTTAACTACTAGTTGATGCTGATCTAACTTACATTTAGCTTGGGTTCTTACCTCTTCTAGCTTCATCAAAGCGTTAATTCGGTTTTCTAAAGGGGGACATTCTTCTTCTTGAATTTTTTGCGATGGCTGAAGTGAGGGAAGAAGAACATGTGGTGGCAGAATTGCTTCTCTGCCATAAACAAGAAAGAAGGAAGATTTACCTACAACAGTTTTTGGTGTTACCCTATCAGCCCAAAGCACATTTAACAGTGCATTGTGCCAGTTTTTGTGATTTTCAGCCACCGTTCTCTTGATGATTTTAATCACATTCTTATTTGTTGATTCTGCCAATCCATTACCCTGGGGGTAATAGCTAGCAGAATACTTCAATTTAATTTCTTTTTCCAAAGCAAACTTGCTCATCTCAAGAGAGGAAAAGTAAGAAGCATTATCAAATACTAAACAGTCAGGGATACCAAAATGAGTAATAATATTCGAATTTATAAAGGCAATTACCTGACTAGTGTTGACAGTTCTTAATGCGACAGCTTCAGAACACCTAGTGAAATAATATGTGGCTGTTATGATAAACTTATGTTGTTGTGAGGATGGTGGATTGATTGAACCTATGATATCGAGGCCCCACTGCTGAAAAGGAAAGTCTACTGAAATGGGCTGCAAAGAAAAGGTTGGTTTCTGTAACCGCCCTGATGCTTTCTGACAAATAGTACACTTACGACACAAGGCATGGGCGTCCCTAAAAAGTGTGGGCTAGTAATAACCAGCTCTCAACACTTTATGGGTAGTGGTGTCACCACCAAAATGACCACCAGCTTCTCCTGCATGCAATTCTAGTAAGACTTTTTCTGCTTCGTCTTTCTCAATACAGCGCATCAGTACACCATCAAAAATTTGACGAAACAGGACACCATTAACCAAATGAAAGGAGGATGACTTTAATCTCAACACTCTTCTTTTAGTGGGATCCAAGTGATGGGGGGATGACCCATGTTCAAGACAGAATCTTATATCGTCATACCAAGGACTGACAGAGTTTTGTGCACAACAAATTGCATTTTGATTATGTTGTCCTAGGTTTGGCATATTTTTTTCTTCTTGTTGTCTTGCGGTTGAGTCAACAATTGACTTGCATAACACTTGGCCTCTCACTATTTGAGCTGGGGTAATTTCTATGTCATACTCTTGCAAGGAGGTAACCCAGTTAGCCCTCTTTTCACCTAGTTCCTTCTGCACTAACAGGTTCCTGACGACTGGATAAGGGACAATAACTTTCGTCCTATATTTCAAGAGATAAGATCGGAAATGCTTGACTTCTTTGAAAACAACGTAGGCTTGTTGATCTACTGCTGTGTAATTAAGTTCAACACCTTTGAAATAAGAGCTCATAAAGGCAATGGGTACTTCATTATTTTTGGCGTTCTTTTGAGTTAGGACGGCGGCGTAGGAGCAGTCAGAAGCAAAAGTGTAGAGCGTAAAGTCTTGCGAAAAGTTGGGGCTCATGAGAGAAGGAGCGTCTATTATGGCCTTCTTTATTGCATTAAAATCTTGATTTTCTAAGGGTCCCCAATAATATTAGGCGTCTTTCTTAATTAGATTTTGTAAAGGTCTGACCATTTCGGAGAAACTAGGGACGAATCTCCTCACAAAGTTTATCTAGCCTAAGAAAGACTGCATAGATTTTTTGGATGTAGGAGGGGGAAGTTTCGAGATGACTTGATTCCTTTCGGGGTCGATAATCATCCCTTTGCTCGACACAATAAATCCTAAGATTTTACCCTGTTCTACTGCAAAGAGGGATTTTTTAGGATTCAAGGAAATGTTGTATTTACAACATCGCTATAGAACGATTCTTAAATGAGATAGATGATCGATTTTGTTTTTAGAAAATATAGTCACATCATCTAAGTAAACTATGACGGACTGATTGATTAAGCCCCGGAAAGCAATGTCCATCGCTCTCTGGAAAGTGGCACCAACATTAATCAATCCAAAGGGCATTTTTCGATAAGCGTAGGTGCCCCATGGAGTGCGAAAGGTAGTTTTAAGTTGGTCTAGTGGAGACATCAGGACTTGGTTATACCTCGAGAAACCATCCAGTAAGGATAGTCTCTCAGAACCAGATACCTATTGAAGGATCTATTCCATGGGTGGGACAGGATAGTTGTCTTTATCAGACGCTCTATTAAGGTTTCGAAAATCGACGCACAGTCAGATTTCCCCACTTTTCTTCCGGACAGGGACAAGGTTAGAAACCCATTGAGTGTGCCTAACAGGGAAAATAATCTTAGCATTTAAGAGTTTATTTAATTCTTTTTTGATGGTCGGTTCAAGCTTAGGGTGCATTTTTCTCAATTTCTGTTGAAAGGGAGAGGTTTGGGGTTTCATAGGAATGACATGTTGTATGATGTTAGGGTCAAA
>JASDQU010228967.1:0-16975 GCA_032191745.1 Picea mariana | reverse complement strand
AAGTCTCTTAAAGAAGTGAAGTTTTCCAAACTTCGATCTATGTTAGGAGTTCAAAAAGTTGTCATTAAGGGGGGATAGGCTCTAATGTCTCATTCCTTCTCCTATTGTGTCACTATTGTAAATCCTTCAATCTTATCCCAAGTTGTTCTTAAGGGGGGATGTTATGATATTTAGACACTTAGGATTTAGTTAAGATCTACTTGGTCTAATGTGTCGTTAGGTAAAAGTTTGTTTCTTTAGTATGCATTTGTAGTTAGGAAATCTGACGGTCACAATATGCTCCTGACATAGAGTGATCTGACAGTTCATATTCTCCTCAATCTTAACGACCATTGATCTGTGACTTAACACTCAATTGGTCCATGATTTCTATTTAAAGAGCATGGAGGGTCATTTGTCAATGATCGATTCTGATAAACTCTCTTGTAAAATCTCTCAATAATATTTTTCTTCTACATTAAGAAACTGCTCCAATTGATCGCGTTGGTTGGGGCCATGGATGTTTCCCCGTAGGGGTTTTACCACATGAAAACATCGGTGTGTTGATCTTTGATCTGGTTATGTGAGTGGTTACTAAAGGTGTCTGTCCTTTGTTGGAATACCTGTGTTGTCGAACATATCTTACTCCTTTCATCAAATAATAGTATTTAATTTTCACTTTAACACAATAGAAATCCTAAACATAAGATGGTGCCACCCCTTTAGGGGAAGTTTTGGCCACTTGAGAAAGTTGTTGGAGAGAAAAATGGAGGTCATTGGGGCTCCCTGAACCTCCTCGTCATGTTCTAGGGTCAATCCATGTCTCCTCCAGTCAAAGCATGCCAAGTGTCAATGTGCAATAACTCCATCGCCACCAAACCCCCTCAAGCATGACGTCAGCCCTCAAAATATGACGTTTTGTCTCTCCTAGGTAAGTCGTTTGGGTACTAGGGGTTGGATAAGATCCTCCATGATGCCATGTAATCCTCCAAAGGAATGTCTCTATGATCCAGTGTGCGAGCCTACAACATCCAACATGTGGGCTCAGTGACCCATGAAATCCCAAGCTAGGCGTGTTCTCCCAAAATTGGCCACCAAGCAAGGTCCTACAAAACAAAAGGGTACGCACTCCAAATATCTCAAGTCAAAGATATCATGACAAGTGTAAACCACATCTAATAAGCAAGGCACCTAAACATGTGCATCGAAACTACCTCATCAAATTAAACAAATGCTCAAATACCCTATACAATTGACCAAGTTTTAGTATGGGAGGGGTGTCATAAAAGTTTTATTGGGTAGACCAAAACCCTCAAGTAGGGGATGATTCCAAAGATGGATTTTCAAAGTTATGTAGTGGATGATGAGGTGGGAGGGGTTTAGACTTGATAGGTCGATGAGTTTCATGGCATACAAGGTATCGTATTATTTCATTTGTGGGTGCCTTTGTAGAGAGTGTGTGGCACCTTTGTTTGTGATGCACTTTTTCGAAGCCCATATTCTTTCCATTCTTTCTTTCTTTCATGTTTTAAGGAACAAGTTGAAGGATATTGTCCTAGCTTGGTGTACAGATAACGACAATGTCATTCACAAATACCTCTTATGAATGAGAATGTTGGCTCATGATGAAACCCCCTTTCTCTCAATTGTGTAACTGAGAGCCATTACCTTGGCTTGGTGACCAGATGATGGTAATGTCATACCGCTAAATACCCATGATCATGATAGGTCGGCTCGTGATGAGACCTCCCATCCTCCAATTAACCCCTTAAACATTCACTATCATTTATTTTTGTAGGTCCTCCTTTTTTTACAAAGAAGTGTTTTATTTATTTATTGGGAAGCCCTGGGCGAAGCATCTGGAAGGTTTATATCTAGGATTTTATCTTTTTAGCCAACAACAATCCCTTTGGGCCTTCATCCCCTTCTTCCCATGAAATGAGGTAGATTCCCTCCTTGGGTCACTAAAGTAAAAGGGATTGGAAGAAGACAATATGATGGGAGTGTAATGAGTGGAAGGTGGTAAGTATGGTTGGGAATGATATGATAACCCCTCAAGGGACCCACAGTCACAAAACTTCCCCAAAGGTCAGTAACTTACTAGGAAATCTATGACACTCATCAAGGTGAAACAGGATCAAAAGTATAATGTCCAAGCAAACGCTCTATAATCAAAAGCATCTTAAATACAATATGTTTAAATGCCTTAAATTTTAAGGTGATTACCTGCCACAATCCCTGACTTGTACGCATGGAGCGAGACCCATCTGCCTTCTAGAAGCTAGCTGGTGTGGTGGATGCACTGACAATGGATCAGAATGTGAGGATAGAGAGGGATTTTGTATGTGTAAGTGTACATTGCTAGTCATGTGGTCTCTCGACACTCCATATCTGCAACTTGAGGGCCTCGAAATCTGTATGTCAGTTTGGGTGTCGATGGTACGGAATCCAAGGGTAGCGCATGAACTTGGTAGAAACTGTAAGAGTATTACAGAAATAAGTCCAGAGCTATAAGGTTGATAATGAAAGGNGTCAAATTGATGCAAAGCATGGACAGGATAGAAAAGAAGATGGATAAGGAGACAGAGATGAGTAGATCAAGAAGTTGTAGGTCTCGTGATGAGAAAAGAAGAGAAGAAAGAAGTGTTGGTAAGAATTATTTCAAGAAAGCGCGCAGTATTTTGAGTTTGTCTCTTGTCAAAAAACATAAGAGAAGGACTAGGGTGGATGAACTACAAGGAGAAATAAATAAGATTAAGCCTCCTTCATTTGATGGTGAGCACAAAAAGGATGAAGATGCAAAGACCTAGTTACTAGGTATGAAGAAGTACTTTCAGCAGCATAAGTATTATGCGTAGGTGAAAGGGAGAATTTTTATCTATCATTTAAAGAGAAAGGCATCAATGTGGTGGGATCGGTATTTGTGAGTGCAACACATTGATGAGAAGAAAGTAACTTGGAGAGAGTTCAAGAGGTATTTCCAAAAGAAATACTTAACCAAGCGGTACTATGATAGGAAGATGAAGGAGTTATTCAAACTCAAGCTTGGGAGTATAATGATTGATGAGTATGAAATAAGATTTTTAGAGTTGTTGAAATATGTGCTTTTTATCAAGGATGAACATATGAAGATTAAGAGGTATCTGAGTGGGATACCCTCATTTATCAGTGAAAAGATACAGTATGATGACCCTAAGAAATTGGAAGAGACCATAAGGTGCGCTAATTGTCTTTATGACCAGAAAAGGAATAGGTCAACTTTCCAAAAGGCTTGGGAAGACAAGATGAATAGTAAGGTGGAACAAAGGAAGAAAAGAGTTAAACCACCATTTTTCAGCAAGGACGGATAACTCTTCAAGAGCCCAGAATGTCGGAAACAGTGGGACAAAAGTCATGGCAACAACCTATGCAATGTTGGGGTTGTGGCGGAAATCATATGCCCGGAGATTGTCCTCAAAGAGGTGATAAAGCAAGGATTGTGCACAGTGTACAACAAGCTGCGACAGTGGAAGACATGGGTAGAAATGTGCCGAGGATTTACACCATGTTAGATAACAAGAAGGTTGAGTTTCAGTCGCACATGATCGAGGTGGAAGGTAAGATTAACGACCAACCCATTGATACTTTAATTGACTCAGGAGCTAGTTATAGTTATCTAGATCCTAATATGGTGGAAAGATTTCATCTGTTGAGAAGCAAGCTTGGGAAACCTTAGTTGGTGCAATTAGCTACAGGAGCAAAAAGGAAAATCAATGAGATGGTTAAGGCATGTCCATTGGAGATGAATGGACTGCACACAAAAGTTGATTTGAATATTATATCGTTGGACTCGTATGATTGTCTCATTGGTATGAATTGGTTGAATGAGCATCATGTTGTCCTGGATTGTTACAATAAGGCATTTACTTGTCTAGATGAGCAAGGAAATTTGAGGTCAGTTCAAGGAATTCCAAGATTTGTGACTATCAGGGAAATTCTAGCATTGCAGTTGAAGAAAAGCTACAAGAAAGGATGTTGAGTATTCTCAACGCACATGGAAGAGGAATCTAAGGATAAAGTGCCAAGTGTGGAAGACTGCACAATGCTAAAAGAGTTTGAGGATGTCTTTAAAGAGATATCGGGATTGCCTTCAAAAAGAGATATTGACTTCTCTATAAATATGATGTCGGGAGAAGCACATGTATCCAAGACTCCTTACAAAATGAGTACGCCAGAATTGAAGGAGTTGTAGATGCAACTTGAAGAGCTTCGAAAGAAGGGGTATAAACGCCCCAGTGTGTCTCCTTGAGGTGAGCCAGTTCTTTTTGTAGAGAAGAATGATGGTACACTGAGACTTTGTATTGACTTCAGGAAGTTGAACAAAGTAACAATAAACAACAAGTATCATTTTCCAAAGATAGACGACATGTTTTATCAGTTGAGAGGCGCGCAGATATTTTCCAAGATAGATCTCAGTTTTGTTTGTAGAGAAGAAGGATGGTACATTGAGACTTTGTATTGACTTCAGGAAGCTGAACAAAGTAACAATAAAGAACAAGTATCATTTTCCAAAGATAGATGACATGTTTGATCAGTTGAGAGACGCGCAGATATTTTTCAAGATAGATCTTAGGTTGAAGGTTTATTGAAGGATTATCATAGATTGCACATTCAATCACATCCCTGCAGAAGAAAGGTGTGCATTTTGAATGGACTCCAGAATGCGCAAGGAGTTTTCATCACTTGAAGAATTTGTTAACAAGTGTGCCAATTTTAAGAATTGTTGATCCAGATGCAAACTTCGTTGTGTGCACGGATGCATGCAAGGAAAGACTCGGTGGATTCCTGAATCAGAATGGACATGTGGTATGCTACGAATCAAGGAAGTTGAAAGAGCATGAAAAGATTTATGCTACACATGACTTGGAATTTGTAGCCATAGTGCATGCTTTGAAGATGTGGCGGCATTATCTCATGGGTAAGATATTTGAGTTGAGCACAGACCATTGTGGTCTGAAGTATTTGTTTGGACATCCAAGATTTGAATGCTAGACAAAGCAGGTGGTTAGAGTTCCTCAATGAGTATGAATTCGACATAAAGCATATCAGAGGAAAAGAGAACAAGGTGGTTGACGCACTCAATAGGAGGATGCATGAAATGCATACTACAACCATTAGCGTGTACCAGACAGATTTGCGCAATAGAATTTTGGAAGTTTTCAAATCAAATATGTGTTATATGAACATAAGTGTGACTTTACAACAAGGTATGTTGCAGCCAAAGTTTGAATGATATGAGTTAAGAGAGGATGGGATCCTCGTGTATAGATGCAGAGTCTATGTGTCGAATGATCAAGAGTTGAAGAACCTGATTTTGTCGGAAATGCATAAGGTTCCTTATGTTGGACATCCAAGTTATCAGAAGACAATTATCGTGGTCAAGAAGCAATACTTTTGGCCAGGTATGAAAAAGGAAGTTGTGGATTTTATTATGATATGTGTTGAATGTCAAAAAGTTGAAGCTGAGCACAGACATCCAGCTGGTATGTTGCAGTATTTGCCCATTCTTGAGTGGAAGTGGGAAGTTGTGACCATGGACTTCATAACTAAGTTTCCTAGGACTGCTAAACAACATGATTCTATCATAGTGGTGGTGGACAAGCTTGCTAAAGATGCCCATTTTATTCCAGTGAAGTCAACACACAAAGCAGCAGACATTGTTGAGATATACATGCATGAAGTTGCTAATTTTCATGGTGTTCCTAAGACAATTGTGTCTGACAACGATTCCAAGTTCACCTCGAACTTTTGGAAAGTGTTATTCAAGGGATTTGGAACAAGTCTGAATTTCATCACAACATATCATCCTGAGTTAGATGGTCAAACCGAGAGGGTAAATCAGGTGATTGAAGACATAATGAGAATGTATGTGATGGATAAACCATCCAAGTGGGAAGACTACCTTCATTTGGTAGAGTTTGCTTACAAAAATGGGTAGGGCATCAGACATCTTTAAAGATGAGCCCATTTGAGGCTCTTTATGGTAGAAAGTGCAATGCGCTAGTGAGTTGGGACAACCCAGCAAACCATGCAATAGTTGGGCCAGATTTGCTCTGGGAAATGGAGGAGCAGATGGTAAAGATTAGGCAGAATTTAAAAGGTTTCCCAAGACAGGAAGAAAAGTTGCGCAGATAAAGGCAAAACCCACAGGGAATTTGGAGTGGGTGATCATGTGTTTCTAAAAGTGAAGACCAGGCGCAGTTCCCTAAAGTTGGGCAAAGTGTTCTAAATTAGCAGCGCACTATTGTGGGCCATTTGAAATCCTTTAAAGGATTGGTCATGTTGCTTATATGCTTGCATTTCCTGCGTCCTTATGCATTCATAATGTTTTCCATGTTTCGTTGCTTAAGAAGTATGTAGTCTTAAGCATGTACCTGATGTTAATCATGTCATTGATTGGAATGTGACTCAGGTGGAGCCAGAAGGTGGATTTCAAGTGTGACCGATTTGCACATTGGAACGAAAAACCAAGCAGCTCCGAAATCGAGTTATGGAGTTGGTAAAGGTCCAATAGACTAGGTACGATCCTAAAGATGCAACCTGGGAGCACGAGGATGCTATGCGAGCAGAGTATCCTCATATTTTTTATGATGTTTGAAATTGTGTATGTATAGATGTATATAATGCACTAAGGACAGTGCATAAATAAGGGGGAGGGGATTGTAATACCCCCGATCCAGAACCCTTTGTAATTGTACATATAGGCTGGTGAGTTGTCGAAACCAAGTGTAAAAGTAATATACATTTAGGTCGGTGAGCCATGGGCATTAAGTTTTGGTGTTGTGTGCATCTAAGTAAGTGTGTGGAGATATGGTATAAAGATAGAGTGTGTACATTTTGTGTTGCGCGAACCTGAGTAAGTGCACACATTGCACTATGTTACGCGCACTTGGGTTAGTGCACGGGATTGAATGGATATGTATGGAGGTCGAAGACCTGTGTGATTATGAGGCTGGTGAGCCTAGACATAGATAGACCAGTGCACCTATCCATGTAAATTTAATCATGAATATTAATATAATATTGCATCGTTGCACGCTGACTAAATTAGAGGAAAAGAGATGGGGGGGGCTACTCCAACAGAAAAGGGAAAAGTGAGTGAGTCGTAAGTCTTGGAGAATATTTTAATAATATTTCTGAAAAAGTGTAATGAGGATATGTTTTTATCTTAAATTCCCGAGGGTAGGGAACGGGTCACAAAGTAGCTTAAAGTTACTTTTGAAGGTGACAAGTGTCAAGTGGGAGGCATGCAATATATATTGTTGGCCTTAGTGTATTTTGGGAATTATTGTAACATTATTGATGTTGCAAGATCTTGTGTGCAGAAGGGGGTTAGACTGTATAGAAAATCTAATTATTACCTTATCTTCCATATAATCTTGTAGGGAGTTGTGGGGTTGTATCCAGAGTTTCATTGTCAAAGAATCAAGTTGGTAGACCATGAGGAGTCTCTCTAGGTGAGAGACTGGTTGTTTGAAGTGGTTATCAGACCCGTGGGCATACTCTCCAAGTGAGAGTTTTGTTGAGAGTTTTTCCCGTGTGTGTTTAGCATTAGTCACAGGGCTTGAAGACTTCTTGTTCGACCTGTTGCCGGTAACCCTGGGAAGGGAAGTGGTACAACTGAAAGGCTGGTGAGAAGAGAAGGGGCACACTTACTTGAGTGTGACAGGTGCGTGGGGAATGAGGGATTGTGGGCTAGTTGCAGCAATGGGCACTTAGGAATGAGAAATTATGTTGAGTTTAATACCATAACTTGTCTCTAGGACCATTTTTCCCTGGTGGAAGTTGAGCCCCAGCTCGAGGGTGACATGTTGCTGAAAAATTATGAGAAATAGTGTCTATGGTTGGGAGGAACGTCTAAGTCAAGGCCATAGTTGGTGACTTTCATAAAAAGATAAGTGTTCTTTATGTGCTTGTCTTGTTTACTGTGTGCACATTTGACTATGTTTAAAATGGGTTAATTCTTTTATGTTGTTATGTATGAGTATTTTTTGTTATTTTGTTTAATATTACTTATACATGTAAATATGGTGTTTTTAGCCTTTAATTGTAATTGTGCATGAGTATGTCAGTTGATGGTAGCTTTGCATGTTAAGTTTAACCTTATGATTTTGGTTATGAGTCATCAAGAAGAGGATTGAGTGGTCAGGTGCACAGGATCGTAATCGGTGTGCTTCAAGAGGATGGAACTCATGTGTCTGTGGTTAAGGAATTAGACCTCGCGCACAGTAATAACAGAAGTGGCGCATGTCGCCTAGGGGGTTGTGCGAACAATGGTACTGTGTGTTCAGTATGTTGGTGTGCGTAGTTGTTTGATTAAATTTCGTTGCTTAAGATTGTGTAAAAAGTGAATGATGCTTATGTTGTTATAAGTTGTGCGGCACGACTCAATTGGGCCCAAGCACGTTACCTCAAGTGATATTGCGCAGATTTGTGCATAAGGTAGAAACTACGCAGTGTACGTCTACAGTAACATTTCCCAACCTAAGTGGTTGGGGATGTTACAAATTGGTATCAAAGCATGTGTAAGGTGGTAACGAGACTCAGTGGGAGACTGGGTACGTTACATTCTTCATCCACGCGGGCATATTTATCGACAATGGAAGATCTTTCTTCCCCGTCGACGTATCGAATCGGAATACTATTTCTTCATCGATAAAACATCATTCTTTCTTGTAATCATATCGACGAGAAATCCACTTTTTTCACTAATAAAATCCATCTTTATCGTTGATAAAGATGGATTTTTTTTGGCCAGCGTATTGACAAAAAATCCGCTATTCTCGCCGACGTATCAGTGATGAGATCACGTCTTCTTCTCGACGTATCAACGACAAAAACACTTTTTCTCGTCGAAACACTTCCTTGTCGACGGCCCAAAATATCTTTTCTTGCCGATGTGTAGGCGAAAGATTTACATTCTCCGCTAATACACTCCTTATCAACGACTTCAAAACTTTTCTACTTGCAGATACACCCTTTATCGACGAGATATCTTCTTTTTCCTCTATCATTTTGGCAAAAGATTTTCTTTCTTCACCAATGTATCAACCGAAGATTCACTTTCCTCGTTGATATGCCCCTTTGTCAGCAACTTGAAAAGATCTTTCGCCGTCAATACATCGTGCGGCGAAAGTCTTTTCTTCGTCGACAACTTCTAAGGATCTTTCTTCGCCAATATATCAATGAAGATCTTCTTTCTTCGTCGATACACAGTGTATAACCAGCTCAAGAACATTCGTATACTTAGTTGATTTTCGGGCAAGCCACTATCACGACAATGCCCAATTCGCCCTCTGAGCCAAATTTGACCCTTCCACAGTAAAATTTGACCCTTCAATCAACCAAGTCGAACTCTACAATAAGAAATCCCAAACGAAAACTAAATTTCGAGGGGTTTTGACCCCAATTTCTCTAACTGGGCGAACTCAAATTCGCCCCCAAACACCTGTGTGGCTACCACAAATTCAACCATTTTGCCCTCTAGGACCAAAACCCATTTACTAAATTCACAATCTCAACATACCCATGTTGATTTCAGCTAAATACAGCCAAAAATTGGGGACTTTTCCCAATTCCACAAATTCCTCCCCAATTAAAACATAACGAAAATTATATTTGTGTTGTAGCAAACCCTCCAAGCCCAGTGTTGTAACCTAAAATCTGATACCAATTGTAAAGAACCCAAAACCAACAAAACACGAAATTCGCTTTCTCGTGCACATAAAAATTTCAATGCACATGTTAATTTATCCATCCAATTAATAGCAATAATAAAAACCCATGAATGCAAGCTCATCAAGCAACTCAATAGCATTCAAACAATTACCTACACATCAGAAATAACATCATAAGCATATAGAAAACTTATATTTAATTAGTTGGACCGATTGGCTATGTACACAGGATGTTCCTCCGAGCCATAGGCTTGTTGTTCCAAATTGCAACAACAAGCCACCCCCAAGCTGAATCTATGAGTCCAAAAGGAGGTTTGGTCTTCTTAGTTGTTCACTCTCCACATTCAGTTGCCCAAAACTTAGGTTCGACTCCAACAATATTTCCAATCCATGAGCTCTCTTCCCCACAACCTGCACAACCCAAGAAATCAGGATCCCCTTCACTGCCACACAACCCCTTGGGCCTTCCCACTCCCCTCCAAGGCTCCAGTGCACTCAGTTGACTAGGAACCTCACTTCTGGGGACTCCATGAACTCTCAATTTCTCCAAGAGTGCTCACAGCAGCCTTCTCGAGACTCTTAAGTCATTTTCTCAACATGAAGTATCACTTGCATGCATCCAGCCTTCATTACAGACCTACAACCTCATTTTTAGCATAAAACTTGGCCCAACAATGGTTGTCCTTAAGCATAACATAGTTGGTGCTCTTTTCCTAGCACGCATCCCTCCTCTTGCTCTCCAAAACCAACATGAAAAACTGCCTCAAGAATGAACTACAGTTTCTTGTTCTTCTCATGCAAGATTGACTCACACATTTCCCAAAAAGTAGTTGTACTCAGCCCATGCTATCATAAATTTGGTGAGTTGACCTTTCCCACCTACCACTCTTACAACACTTTAATATCCCTTTTATATTTATAAAGGAATAAACATTATATTGAAATGCCTTGAATTAATAGAAAGGGTAACCCCTTGGACCCCTCTTTAGCTCCCTCTCTTGTAGAATCATAGCCCCCTGTGATTATCGTACCGCTTGTACTGCAGGCAACGATTATTATTTTTATTAATTATTTTAATGTACATTTTACATATCTTGGTCCTTGGCCATATCAATTCATACGAGCTATCCCGCTTCACCATATCAACTCACCAGCCTAATTAATATTTGCACAATTACATTATAATTGCAGGGATTAAAATTGGGTACATTACACCGGTTACTTTATGTATAGCACAACATAAATTCCCCCTTTTTTTTTCAAACAACTTCAAAAATTTTGATCGTAAGCAGCGACACCAAATGTTTAATGCTCAACACATGCAACAAGAAGTATGACATAGATAGATATGTGATATAGCATAAGGGTTTCATTCATCTTAAAAGACATGTACAATGTATGCTTGGGTAGCCATACATCTCTCAAAGAAAATTCAAGAACCCCCTTCAATCTCTCTATTTTTGCATGTAATAAATAATTATTATATCGTGACAAGCAAGGTGTATTTTATAGTCAAGAATGAGAGAGGTGTTTAATGTCTATGCCTAATGTTAATGTTTTGCATGTAATAAATCATTATTGTATCATGACAAGCAAGGTGTATTTTATAGTCAAGAATGAGAGAGGTGTTTAATGTCTATGCCTAATGTTAATGTGACATGTGAGAAGCAAGGTGTATTCTATAGTCGAGAATGTGAGAGAGGTGTAATGTTTGTCTAATGTTGATGTGACATGTGGCATAAAATGGCCCAGTGTAATATTTAAAAAAAAAATAAAAGAATAACAATCCAATATGGATGACATTTGTAACATTTGTTCTTATAAATCAAAATATTAATAAATAAATAAAACGTAATGTAAAAAAGCAAATTTAATGAGGCGGAAGGTGCAAGGTGGATCATCCTCGATCTTAGAGGAAATCAAGAAACTACTTTCGCCTAGGGATTATGGGAAACAACAAGCAATCAAGTGGAGGCATTAGCACTACTACAAGTGTTAACAATACTAAAGCAGCAAGGAATTCATCAATTCTTGGTGATTGGGGACTCAATGGTAATAATTCGATATATGCTAGCAAATTCAACCCCTCATGAGCCCTCGTTAAGTTAGATTGTTGTCAAAACCAAGAAATTGGTTAAAAGCTTTGCACAATATGAATTCTTCCATGTATTATGGCATCTAAACTCTACAGTTGATAAGTATGCACATGAAGGTGCATGTTTGCCACTAGGACATCTTAGGAAAATGGGGGGAGTTCTATCACTGGCCATCTTCCATGAAGCACGGAATATTCTTAAACTCAATATTTGAACATGTAGTATGGACAAATGGCACATGTTTTCGCATGCATGTACTATTAATCAAAGGAGCCATAACTCCCTACCCTTGTCATTCATAGCAATGGAGGTGGAAGCATTAATTCTTGAGAAGATGGGATTGTTGAGTGCACGTGGTATTAACCCCATTCTAGCTTGTATTATGTGTGAAGCATCCATGGTATTAACCCCATTCCAGTTCGTGTTTATTCATGTTCATCATGGTAAGAAGTAGAGAACCAATTCCATCAAGTCTAACTGTATTAATCTTTGTGGCCAAGTGTCAAGTGAAAAATGTTAGAAGTTTGAGTTGTTTCCTATTGGGTGCACGGAAAATGGCAAACACACATGAGCATCCTGGTTGTTGCGCAGGATGTGAGAATTCAGAGATGCGAAGAGGCATTCAAAGGTGTGAGAGGCACATAGCAGAAACACAGGATTGACTGTCATCATACACAAGAAAGTGGCAAGGTTGGAGGAAAGAGTGGGAAAGAAGGAATGTTTTGGAAGCACAGGCAATGCAAAGGCAGATAGTGGGAATAAATTATCAGTTAGAGGCAATCCAAAACCATCAAAGGAAAATGGGCATTAGCACAGAAAATAGCACTCAAAGAATTGAAGAGGTAGTAGAGAAATTATCCCTGTTGCAGGCCAGGCTTGACAAGCTGGAATTATGTCCAACAGTTTTGGACCTTTATCTTTTTGTATCTTCTTGCTAGATGGTTTAGATGGTTCAATCAGAGTGAAAAGAATAAAAAATATTAACACACACCATCCTAGACCCATCTTAACTTCAATTTTTTTAATCCCTCTCGATGCTTAATCAAAGCTACACAAACCATGGGTGAGTGCGATCGGAATTGGTGGAAGAATCCAAAGAATTTGCGGCACTGGAAATTAGGAATTGGGGAACCAGAACCCTGACCCTAAATTTTATATTGAAAAAACAAAATGAAATCTAAATTAAAGCGTATCAATTTTTTAGATATCATACTCATATTGCCAATTGGGGAATGAGATAAAACCACCAATTTGCAAAAGATTTAATGCATGCAATTGCTAGTAGATAGCATCACCATCAAATATTTAGGCTATAACACCAAAATAATATGAGCCAAAATGGAAAATGGTGAGAAGTAAAATCAATTCCTCTAAATGAAAGAGGATAGATAAAACTCACTGGGAGTGGAAAATTGTGCAGTGTGAACACTTCTAATTCAGATTACCAAACTACGATAACACATAAGTAGTAATAGCTAAATACAATGAGAGACCCTTTAAATACATAAAGACACATTGCATGTGAACTTTAACCTTTCAGATGAGAGCTACAATTCTCATTGTAAAAAACTACTAAAATACAATATTGATATAAACATGATGATCACAACTAATCTAATGCTAACTCTAAAGTGCACAACAAGGGCACTTGGGAACAAATCGCTCAAATTTTGACCAATATAGCAAACAATTCTTATGTAAATTGTGTGCTCATTGTTCCTACAGATGATGATGGTAAAAACTGTTCAAAACATGCAACTAGGGGGTAAATTTGCCATGAAACTGTCATGGGGATCTGGATCCACTCATACCAAAAACAAATCCTATTTTAGGAAATGAATATGATCCAAAATACCCAAAAAGACCAAGAATCCGATATGGATTCAAGATTCTGCGAAGAATCGGATGCAGGTGCAAGGTGCCTTAAGGAGAATCTAATAACCATGTATTAATAGATCTAGAATTAAAATAGATCTAAGTTGGTTTAGTTCAACTACAAATTGGTTGAACTATCTTTGAAACTAATTAAATAAATTCATCCATGAAAAGATTAATCCATGAGAGACTTCAGGCTTTGAGGACTTAAGTCCCCTTAATAGCTCACTAATGCACATGATTGAAAGTAAAATCCATTGCTCTTCCAAGCCACAAGCAGTTACAAAACGTCTAGAGTTCACAATAGTAATACCCAAAAAAATAGGACTACAGTAGTAGTTTCCCCCTATGACCTATCAGATTATTATTTATCAAAGACACATCAATAATCTTTCTTTTTGTTTTGAATCGGTGGGGTTGAAGGCTTGAAAATGGCTCTGCAATCAGGGAGAGTTCAATAAGACACTCCAAAGTTTTATTTAAAAAAGAACTTAATGAACGCACATGGCATCTATAGCACGGTGCACCACATATTTCTCTCCCCTGCAGGTTAATATTAAAATCCTCAGTTTTGATGGCTCTGATATCACTCCAAGAAACTCTTTGAAGTTGTAAGACAAAGATGCTTGGTAACTTAAAGTAAACTTGTTTTTTTGTTTTTGTATGTTGTGGATCAATGGGATAACTCAACTACAATATAGTATCTAGACAGTCAAAATGAATAATCAAATAAACCAATGCCCTCAAGGATCAATAATCAGATAATAACTTTAAGTGGGTGAAGAAGACAGTGCTTATAAACCAGATACACAATGATGGGTTTAATAAACAATGTAAGAAACTATTAATCAAGTTATGAACTGACTAATGAGATGACAGTCATTTTGCAATTAAAACAACTTGAATAAGAGTGAAGAAGAAGGGTGGCAATATGACATTAATAGAGAGAGAAACTTGTGATCTGTATTATCATATGAAAAGTCTGTTACAAAGATTTTGTTCTTGTATCCAAAATCGACCTCCTGCTTCTATCAAATGATAGGTATTTATATCTTTTACAACAAATCTCAGATCCTATAAACATGGATCTGGATTTCTAAATATGGAAAACAGAGTACAAGAATTAATACAATATAATACCCTAATATTTAACCAAATAGATTTAATATGATCATTACAAGTCGAATTTGACAAATAAAGCATTATTTGGCAGTCTGTAGGTGAAAATCACAAATTCAGAAATATGTTTTTGATGACTAGGAGATTTTCTGTCAAGAGTTATTGTGCCATTTGGTGTTATTTCCTCACCACGTGTCTTTAAAACTTCATGAGAAAGATATTCTAGCTTCTCCTAATTATTATCCATCATTTGACACATTTCCCACGTGTTCAAGAATTAAAAAATCGCGATCTGGGCAGAAAAAAGACGTTTCTGGACTCTTCTGCGCTTTCACCAGTTCTTTTGTCATGAATCCGCCCCTTTAGTTGGTGAAAAGGAAAGCTTTCAACAGCTAACTAGCAGATTTCAAAACCAATGAGCTGGTGAAAGCGCAAATTTTTTAATGAAAACTGCCTTGGGAAAAATCAAATGTCTGAGTCGTGGAGAGTCCGTTTTACATGCTTGAATAGTCGATTGACATCTAGAAATCCTAAGCTTTCCAATGGTACTTTCAGATCTGTTTTTAGATCTTGGGAAGGTAGTCAAAAGTCCTCCACAAAATGAGGCATCATTTTTCAAACAAATTTCAGAATGAATTATTTGATCGCTAACATCTAGCTCCAACTGGGATGGAGACCTCCCTGCGAGGTTTCCAAGAACCTGGAAGATCTTGTGCCTTTAGTATTGGGCATGGAGTCATTTAGCCTTTACAATTTATCATCTAAAAACCTGTAGTAAACTTGTAACCTGCCTGTTTATTCATTAAATCAATCAACTGAAAATAATCAAGTTGTTTGTTTCCCTTAGAGATCTCAATGTTAAATACAAATTGCTTAATCTTTGTCTGAGAAGAAAGCATGATGAACTGTTGATCTGGGATTTTCAACTCATCACCTTCCTCACACATGACTATTGTCTTAAACCAGATCTGACCTGTTCTTGGTAAACTAGTGGTTGATGCAATGGCATCCTCATCTGCTATTAGCTCCAGGGAACCTATTGCAGCTTTCTTTCCATCGTAAGACTTTGCAAAAACCTCTGCAATTGCCTGGTGATAGCCTTCCTGTAACCTTTCCACATATGTCATACAACCCGCGTCTGAGAAACGCTTCTGCACCTCTGGATAAGACTGTAAGAAGGATAAATTGTCTAATTCTTTCCTCATAAGTTGTCCTCCTTGCTTCTTTGCCATCTGTAACTTAATCACCAGCTAATTTGTACATAGTTGAAACAAAAAACTTCTTAACAAGGAACAGGCTAGTGCTGGTGAAAATAACTTTGTGTTATCAATGAAATATGAAAACCCCAAAATAGAAATTTTTGAAAGTCGTGAGTATGAAATAGGAAATGGTGATTTGATTTGATGTCATCAGCTAACTAGTACTTTATCCTCTGGTTGCAATGATGATTAAGAGTGTGTCACGTCTTCAAACCCTTCTCTGTCTGCCCCACGAATTTCGTGAGTGCAATCTATCATGATGTCCTGCAAAAAATGTGATGGAAAGGTGTCATCACACATTTGCGTCCATTACTTCTCCATAATGATTGTATGACGTGTGTCCGACGTATCCTTTTTGGGTTTCTGGAGTCGTTGGAGGAAAACCCGTGTTAATGCTTTCATCGACTCGCTTGCTGCTGAGAGTACACTTTAGCCATTGAAACTTGGGGCTTTCACCAGCTAACTTCAACTTCAAAACAGATGTTAGCTAGTGAAAAGCTTTTTACTCGATTTTTTGAAAAGACCTTTTATTGATCGATTTATTATAGGAGATAACAAATTATTCCCTATATTTTGACACTAAAGATTAATAAAAATTATATAAATCTTTATTAATGACCATGCTATCACCTAGAAATGAAATGAATGGACTGTGCTATTTCAGGAGATAACATTGACTTCAGCTAATCCTCTGCTAAACTGAAAATTGACTCTAGTTTGTTGTAGTCTGCCTACTTATTTCAAAAATCAACAACTGAACATGATCTAACTACTCGTATGAGGAGCGTATTCTCACACCTACTCCTACTTCTAATCAGTAGGGGCAAACTGATCAAGTAAAATTATATCTCCAATGCAGCCAAGAAAGAAATTGATTTACTGGTAACCTCCTTGATATGAAACAGAAAAAGAAAGGAAACCGTAGCATGCA